>CM066579.1:10526856-10811856 GCA_033816785.1 Picus viridis
TTCATGACAGTCTTAATGGGTTTAGGTTGATGGGCTTTTTCTTGGCCTACCCTGATCTGGTTTGCAGTGCATGGATGAAAACACTTCCCTAAGCTATTTGACAAACTTGCTCAGAAGGTTTCAAACTGAGCATTCCTTAGCTCCACTTTCTAGAACAATAAAAGATGTCCCAAAAGAATAAAAGAAGGTTTAAAGTTTTGTGATTGGAAAGTGTTTATATACCAATTTGGGTTTGCAACTTGCATAATGTAAAGAAAAAAGTATATGTGCATATATTCTATGGTTGAGGATCATGGCTGAAATAGCTTTAGAGGTGAGTTTTAATATCATTGTTTTGTTTTCTTTTAAAGCCTTAATCACAACCACTATTATTAAGGCAAAGCCAAAATGTACTGCTGGGAGCACGCACAGCCAAAACATTACTGCAGACAGCAGTCAGCAGTAGGCCACATTGAAATACCTAATTTTTCCTTCCAAAATATAGGTGAATTATGCTCGAAATCTTCCCTGATTATTAGAGAAGAAATCTCAGTCAGCAGTAGCCTCTTTTCTTGTCAGCCTACCTGCTAGAATTATGTGAAAATCACCCTGCTTTCATTGTAGTTGGGGAAATATGATGAGCAGCTAACCTACAGACTAGGAGAATGAGGGGAGGGTTCCTCAGCCAAACAAAACACAAAGGAATGTATACTTGAAAACAGAGAAGCAAGAGCAGTGCTATCGAAAGGCCAAATCCCTCCATGAAACAAAATATCCAGGCATATAATTTAATAAGGTAGAAAGCAAAGTAAGCATTTTACACCTCCATTAAATGCTCCTCACAGGTTTTCTTTGCAAAGACAGAAAAGACAAAAAATGCCATTTCCTTTATGGGGATTGTTAAATCTTTTTGATGGGTTGTGATTTATTTGTACAGGCCTAACTAGTGTCTTCAAATGAAATGGCTACAGCAGGGAAATGATAAATTATCTCGTGTGTAACACTGCTTAAAACCTAAACACGTGTTTATAGTTGCTGTTCTGGGCCAGCAGCCAAAGGGATATTTTACTTAGCAAGTTACTTTAGCATAAGTATTTTTCCTCCTATAAACAACAACAAAGAACAAAGTCTCCAAAACTAATAAAAGGTCTGGGGGAAGGGAGAGGATTCTTAGTTGGCTGCTGCTAGGAAGCACCAGGAATCAGATTTTCAAAGGAATTTCCATGCTGTTTTAATTTAAAAGTCATTCCTTAATAACATCTGGGTAGAATTGTCTGAAACAGTACATGCTACCTAGTCTATGATATATATGTATAATCTGGTTATATGATGGAGAAGCAGTTCCTCATCATGTAAGGCTATCAGTGTCTGCAAAGTCAGCTGTAGTGCACAGGAGGAGGTTGTGCTTCACTTTTCAGATAGCTGAAGAAGTGACTTACAGTCACACCATTGAGGACTAGCCAATACAAATGACACTCTGAACAATTCTTGGAGATGAAGGAAAAGAACTGAAAATTCATAAGTCTGATTATTGAAGATTTATTCTTTAACAGTGCCCCCATGATATACTTGAACGAAGCACACTTAATAATTAGAGGGAAAAAATCCAGCCTGAAGTCCACTACATATAATTTACTGTTAAAAAATCATCGAGTCACAGAATCGACCAGCTTGGAAAAGACCTCAGAGATCATCAAGTCCAACCTATTATCTAATGCCTAACACCTCATGACACCTAAACCATGGCTTCAAGTGCCATGTCCAATCCTTTTTGAACACCTCCAGGGCACTCCACCACCTAAAGGCCTTTATTACATAAAGACAGACATTTACATGAAAGGAAATAATGGTAAGAAACAACATTTAAAAATCCCTGAATTAGATGCCCACAGTAAATATTCACACCATCAAGCTACAAAACCAAACAAACAAACCAAACACACACCCCCAAAAAAAACCCCCACCCTAAAAGGCATTCCAGAAAACTAGAATCAATATTCAACTGAAGAAATGGGAAAGAGATTAAATTTCAGCAGGTTGAAGGTAAACCATAATAAGGCCAGTCAGAAAATATTTTTTCTGAGCAACTTGCTAAAGGCATAAAAATTGTTAATGAAAACATTTGGAAAACTTCAGGAGCAGGAAGCTTGCTGAGAGCCAGTAGGGTGAACAGATAATTTAGCTGAAAAGAAAAACTAAAGGAAAATAAAGGAAGCAAAGCTAAGTGGACTCTTTATATCAGTGTTGTTGGAAAGGTTTGGGGGGTTCCCATACAAGAATCTAGCCATCTGAAGAAGTGTCCAAAATAAGCACTATCACAGAATCACAGAACCACAGGATGGTTGAGGTTGGAAAGGACCTCTGGAGGTCACAGAATCATAGAATCACCAAGGTTAGAAGAGACCTCAAAGATCATCAAGTCCAACCTGTCACCACAGACCTCATGACTAAACCATGTCACCAAGTGCCACATCCAGTCCCCTCTTGAACACCTCCAGGGATGGTGACTCCACCACCTCCCTGAGCAGCACATTCCAATGGCTAACGACTCTCTCTGTGAAGAACTTTCTCCTCATCTCAAGCCTAAACTTCCCCTGGTGCAACCTGAGACTGTGTCCTCTCGTTCTGGTGCCTGGGAGAAGAGACCAACCCCTCCTGGCTACAACCTCCTTCAGGTAGTTGTAGAGAGCAATAAGGTCACCCCTGAGCCTCCTCTTCTCCAGGTTAAACAATCCCAGCTCCCTCAGCCTCTCCTTGTAGGGCTTGTGCTCGAGACCTCTCCCCAGCCTCATTGCCCTTCTCTGCTTCTGCTAGTATCCCAAGTATAGAAAAGGTTTTGGAAGGAAAACAATAGACAGAAAATATACCTCTAGATCATAAATACCAAATATTATTTACCCAAAAAGGCAAACAAAACTCTACTGCAAAATAAATGATCCACCATGGTTTAAAATGGTTTAACCCATTGGTTTCATAAACAAGATTATAGTTGCACTCAGGGATAGAATAGAATAGAATAGAATAGAATAGAATGGAATGGAATGGAATGGAATGGAATGGAATGGAATGGAATAGAATAGAATAGAATAGAATAGAATAGAATAGAATAGAATAGAAGAATAGAATAGGAATAGGAATAGGAATAGGAATAGAATAGACCAGGTCAGAATAGACCTTCAAGATCTTTGCGTCCAACCTATCAACCAATCCAACCCACCTAAACAACTAACCCATGGCACCAAGCACCCCATAAAGTCTCCTCCTGAACACCTCCAATGATGGTGACTCCACCATCTCCCTGGGCAGCCCATTCCAATGGGCAATCACTCTCTCTGTATAGAACTTCTTCCTAACATCCAGCCTAAACCTCCCCTGGCGCAGCCTGAGACTGTGTCCTCTTGTTCTGGTGCTGGCTGGGTCTTTTCCAACCACAAAAAATCTGTAATCCTGAAGACAATAAAATGGATAAAAAAAAAAAAAAAAAAGTCAGGGTAGTTAAACTTGGACTGACCATGGAAGATATCAGGTTTGATCAGCTGAATTTGGTATTCATCAATGCAAAGCAATACCCATTATAGACAAAAGCAGCCTACTTATAGACATGTATGATGATGTCCACTAAAGGTTTCAGAATATATATCCAGGAAGCCACTGTGTACAGTTTGAGGAAAACATCAGTGCTAAAAAGTACTATAGAGAAAGTTCAGATGCATGAAAAAGAAGCAGTAAACGAAAGCATACAAGCAAGTAAATACAGAAAACATCTTGTGTCTGTTCTTGAATGCTGCATGCAGTTCTAGACTTAATTTTTTTTAGGCTTGAGGTGAGGAGAAAGTTCTTCACAGACATAGTTGTTAGTCATTGAAATGTGCTGCCCAGGGAGGTGGTGGAGTCACTGTCCCTGGAGGTGTTCAAGAGGGGATTGGACACGGCACTTGAAGCCATGGCTTAGTAGTTATGAGGTCTTGAGTGACAGGTTGGACTTGATGATTATTTGAGGCCTTTTCCAGCCTTATGGATTCTATGATTCTAGATTCCTTCTCTCATAAAAGAGAGAGTTAAGCTAGAAGCGAAAAAAATCCTGGAACCAAGAAGGGCCAGAGGTTCTGAGTACCTTTCACCCAAGAAGAAATACAAAGTAATAAGCAAAAGGAGCAAGAATCCTGACTGTGGAGGGAGAACATCTAAAAGATAGTATACTGTGGGTAAAGAAAATCATGATTCATAAGATCATGAATGAAGTTGTGGCATTTCTCACAGTGTCCAAGTGTGAAGTCATCCACTGAAATGAACAAGTAGCGAGAATACAAGCAAAATTAAAGGAAGAACTTCTTTTGATGCATTGTGCCAGTAGTGCCACAGGATGTTGTGTAGACTAAAAATAGATATAAACTATAAAAAGAATAGGTGGAGGAGAGGCTCCCTGTGAGCAGGCTAATATGTGGCCTGGACAAAACCTACTGCAATGGAAGTCCTTAAATTGCTAACTGCTATAATCTGGGAAGCCATCAAGAAGGAAAAACTTTTCCATACCTGTTTTCTTTAGTATTTACTACTAATGACTAGTAAAGGAGGGACAGTAATCTGATTGAACATTTGATTAGAGCTCATGCAGTCAATTTCACTCATATTCTTAAAGATACTAAGTGAAAACTGGTGAGCAGATGGCCAAGATAAAGATAGGAGAAATGAGTGCAGTCTATCAAGATCAGGAAGGCTGTGAAAAAATCTGGGCTAAAAAGATAGGGACTATCACAAAATGAGTTATTAAACAGGGGGAACTAGACAAGCCAGCCATTGGAACAAAAAAAGACAGTGATTTCCAGGTTGAATGAGTCACTGCACTAAATGGACCCAAAACTGTCCTTGCTCACATACAATTATCTATACATGGAGCAACCAGGTACGGCAGTTTTGTATAGCTGAACATACTGATCCTACATTGTTTCAGCGAGCCCTGAGGGAGGTAGGATTGGGAAGGAAATGGGGAGCTAATGTGTTATGTGAACTAATAAAGTATAGCAAAAAATCATAAAATCTCAGAATGGTTTGGGTTAGAAAGCACCTTAAAAATCATCTAGTGCCAACTCCCCTGCCATTGTCAGGGACACATCCTAGTAGACAAGGTTGTTCAAGGGCCCATCCAATTTGGCTTTGATCACGCCCAGAGCTGGAGCCTCCATGATTTCTCTGGGCAGCCTGTTCCAGTGTCTCACCACTGTCATAGTGAAGATTGCTTCCTAATGTCTTATTTTAGCTCTAGCTTCCACTTTGAAGCCATTGCCCCTCATTCTATCAATATATGTCTTTGTAAAACGTCCCTCTCCAGCTATCTTGGAGGCCCCCTTTACATACTGGAATGCTGTTCAAAGGTCTCCTTGGAGCCTTCTCTTCTTCAGGCTGAACAGTCCAAACTCTCTCAATTTGTTTTCACAGCAGAGGTGCTTCAGCCCTCTGATGATCTTTGTGGCCCTTCCTCTGGACCCATTGTGACAGTTCCATGCCCTTCTTGTGATGTGGACTCCAGAGCTGGACACAGCATTCCAGATGGAGTCTCACAAGAATGGAGCAGAAGTGTATAATCACCTTTCTCCATCTACTGGCCATGCCTCTGGAGAGTAATCCCAACTAAACATGACCTTTGCTGAAACAGCCAGCAGGCTGTAAGGAAGCTCTTCAGATGACTTCACTCCAATGGTTTAAAAGAAATATATAGGTGAGGATGAGAAATGAATGGGAGACACACAATATTTGTTTTGGGCTCAGATTGTTCTCCTTTATCTCTTAATCAGTGTTTCAGTAATAAACATTTACAGTTCATTTCTCTCAGCAAGAGTTTCTTCAGTTACCAGATATGGGTCTGTTGGGGAGCTCCATTCATTCAATCATGTCATTTCCTTGTTTCATTAAAGACAGCTTTAATCTTCTATGCCCAGCATGGGTTTTGGGCAGGGAGGGGAGAGAAATTCAGTTCACTATGTTAATAAAGTCATGCATGGTTCCAGCTTGTTGTCTTTAAATTTTTCCCTGCAAGGACAATTGCTTTCCATTAAAAAATGATAATAAATTCTAACTCTGTGGCTGCTGATGATCAATTTCTGCCAACAAAAGGCTACAACTGAACACAAATGTTTTTGCTGGGGTTGTGGGTGATGAGGCTATTTTCTAGACACTGCTTGCATGACACCTCACCAATATATGACACATATAGTCAGCCTTCCTTTTTGCCTTAAGAACAGGATCCTTTTCCACACTTTCCTTCTCTAAAGGTAAAATTGACATTTTTTTTCAGAACCTAATGGCATGATCCCATCCTGGGAAAGTTAGAGCAGTTAATGGAAACTAAGTAGATGTTAGCCACCCTCACAAGTATCATGGGTAAGCAATGCCAGGACCTAAAACCAGAGAGATGGAAGAGATGAGAAAAATCCAGTAGCAAAGCAGCAAAGTGTGAGAAAGAGGCTGAGAGGCAGATGAAAAGAGAAAGTCTAAAACCCACAATTTAAAAAGCAAATATAGAGAAATAATAATGTCAGCCCTTACAGACAGATTAAGAAATGGGAACCCAGCCAGGACAAGGAATGGAAGAACACTATTATAATTGTTTCTTGAGAGATATGGCAATGGGCCATTTAGCCTGCTTGTTTTTTACCTTGGGTCATTGCCCAGACTGGACAATTAAAAGGATATTTTGGTCATAGAACCAGTTATTTTATTTCACTGCTGTTAAAAAAGTGCCACTACCAACTGTGCACGCTGATTTAATCTGTAGCGGTAGGATTTTTGTGGAACAAAAAGCATTTGCTACAGCCCAGAAATCTCAGCAGCACAGCCTTAGTGGGAGTGATCTTGTCATACCTTGAGGGCTTTTCAGGTTTAAAAGAAAAAAAAAAATAATAATATTGCTTACTAGAAAATAGATTAAATCTCACCTTCTCCGCCTCCCCCTCGCTGGGGAAGTTGTAAATACAAACCGCCAGCCAAATTCTTCTTCCTTTAGGATCACCTACACTTTTCCTCTCCCCTATCCTGGTTGCTGACATTTGCATGCAGCACAATGAATCTTTATACAGGAACTGCCGAAGACTGGTGTCGTTTATTTTCCATCCTGAGCTAAAGAATGGATGGGGGAGAGTTGAGAGGGTTTTGCATTCAAGACTGTTAGCACATCTGTTTTCCAAAGCTTTTTAGCGTCGCTATGTTTAGTAAAGAAGGTTTGGGTTTGCCTTTTTTCTTTTTTTCCAGTTGGATGAGATCCCACAGACTGAGAACATTTCTGACATTGAAGCTTTCCTATAGGTAGAATTAGAATATTCAGTTTGGGTAAACCTGTTCTGGTGGAATTAAGATTTTATTGTAAAGGAAGGAGAGGAACTGAAGGGCTGGATGCACAAAGGCGTCAGGCTCTCATGCTGTGGGAAGAAGAGAAGAGGAGAGGTTCGGAGAGGAGAGGTTCGGAGAGGAGAGGTTCGGAGAGGAGAGGTTCGGAGAGGAGAGGTTCGAGAGGAGAGGTTCGGAGAGGAGAGGAGAGGTTCGGTTCGGAGAGGAGAGGAGAGGTTCGGAGAGGAGAGGTTTGGAGAGGAGAGGAGAGGAGAGGAGAGGAGAGGAGAGGAGAGAGAGAGAGGAGAGGAGAGGAGAGGAGAGGAGAGGAGAGGAGAGGAGAGGGAGAGAGGAGAGGAGAGGAGAGGAGAGGAGAGGAGAGGAGAGAGAGGAGGAGAGGAGAGGGAGGAGAGGAGAGGAGGAGAGGAGAGGAGAGAGAGGAGAGGAGAGGAGAGGAGAGGAGAGGAGAGGTTCGGAGAGGAGAGAGAGGAGAGGAGAGAGGAGAGGAGAGAGAGAGGAGAGGGAGAGGTTCGGTGAGAGAGAGGAGAGGAGAGGAGAGGAGAGGGAGGAGAGGAGAGAGGAGAGGAGAGGAGAGGAGAGGAGAGAGGAGAGGAGAGGAGAGGAGAGGAGAGGAGAGGAGAGAGAGAGAGGAGAGGAGAGGAGAGGAGAGGAGAGGAGAGGAGAGGGGAGGAGAGGAGAGGAGAGGAGAGAGGAGAGGAGAGGAGAGGAGGAGAGGAGAGGAGAGGAGAGGAGAGAGGTTCGGAGAGGAGAGGAGAGGAGAGGTTCGGAGAGGAGGAGAGGAGAGGAGAGGAGAGGAGAGGAGAGGAGAGGAGAGGAGAGAGGAGAGGAGAGGAGAGGAGAGGGAGGAGAGGAGAGGAGAGGAGAGGAGAGGAGAGGAGAGGAGAGGAGAGAGGAGAGGAGAGAGAGGAGAGAGAGAGAGAGGAGGAGGAGGAGAGGAGAGGAGAGGAGAGGAGAGGGAGAGGAGGAGAGGAGAGGAGAGGAGAGGAGAGGAGAGGAGAGGAGAGGAGAGGAGAGGAGAGGGAGGAGAGGAGAGGGAGAGAGGAGAGGAGAGGTTCGGAGAGAGAGAGGTTCGAGAGGAGAGGAGAGAGGAGAGAGGAGAGGAGAGGTTCGGAGAGGAGAGGTTCGGGAGAGGAGAGGTTCGGAGAGGAGAGGAGAGGAGAGGAGAGGAGAGAGGAGAGGAGAGGAGAGGAGAGGAGAGGAGAGGAGAGGAGAGGTTCGGTTCGGAGAGGAGAGGAGAGGAGAGGAGAGGAGAGGAGAGGAGAGGAGAGGAGAGGAGAGGGAGAGGAGAGGAGAGGAGAGGAGAGGAGAGGAGAGGAGAGGAGAGGAGAGGAGAGGAGAGGAGAGGAGAGAGGAGAGGAGAGAGAGAGGAGAGGAGAGGAGAGGAGAGGAGAGGAGAGGAGAGGAGAGGAGAGGAGAGGAGGGAGAGGGAGAGGTTCGGAGAGGAGAGGAGAGGAGAGGTTCGGAGAGGAGAGGTTCGGAGAGGAGAGGAGAGAGAGAGGTTCGGAGAGGAGAGGTTCGGAGAGGTTCGGAGAGGAGAGGAGAGGTTCGGAGAGGAGAGGAGAGGTTCGGAGAGGAGAGGAGAGGTTCGGAGAGGAGAGGAGAGGTTCGGAGAGGTTCGGAGGAGAGGTTCGGAGAGGAGAGGAGAGGAGAGGAGAGGAGAGGAGAGGAGAGGAGAGGAGAGGAGAGGAGAGGAGAGGAGAGGAGAGGAGAGGAGAGGAGAGGAGAGGAGAGGAGAGGAGAGGAGAGGAGAGGAGAGAGAGGAGAGGAGAGGAGAGAGGAGAGGAGAGGAGAGGAGAGGAGAGGAGAGGATAGGATTAACCAGGTTGGCAGAAACCTTTGAGATCATCACATCCAACCTATCACCCAACACCATCTAATCAACTAAACCATGGCACCAAGCACCCCATCAAGTCTCTTCCTAAACACCTCCAGTGATGGTGACTTCACCACCTCCCTGGGCAGCACATTCCAAGGGCCAGTAACACTTTCTATGAAGAACTTCTTCCTAACATGCAGCCTAAACCTCCCCTGGCGCAGCTTGAGGTGTGTCCTCTTGTTCTGGTGCTGGCTGCCTGGGAGAACAGACCAACCTCTGCCGGTCTACAACCTCCCTTCAGGTAGTTGTAGAGAGCAATAAGGTCACCCCTGAGTCTTCTCTTCTCCAGGCTAAACAACCCCAGCTCCCTTAGCCTCTCCTCATAGGGCTTGTGTGCAAAACCTCTCCCCACCCTCATTGCCCTTCTCTGGACACGTTCAAGTGTTTCAATATCCTTCTTACGCTGATTGGCCCAGAACTGGCCTGGAAGCCCAGAAGGATGATTTTAAACAGAGGTGTCATGGAGAGGGTGGAAATGGGAATGAGATTATGGCACACCATTGACTAGAAGGCAGATAAAATCATCCCCACATTTTTCCCATCTGAAAGGATTTGGCAAACATGGGTTGACATCAACAAAGGCTTTCAAAATGCTGCCAGTATAATGATGATATAAATATAAATTTAATTATAAATTTATCATTTATTGGATGCTTTCCTTGCCCTTTGGTTAAGTGGACATAAGGGTCAAAATATGCAACAGTAAAGGTAAACAAATAAAAGTAATAAAGTAATTGTATTCACAAGGGTCTTTGAAAAACAATTTCTCAAGTCTCACACACAGAGTTGTCGAAGTGTTAGCAGTTTCTTGTGGTTTATATCTGTATTTTAATATTGCAGCTCTTGAAGCAGATGCCTATGCCTGATTAGGCCTAAGAAAAGAGACAGGAAGATTTCTCTGTAAGATAAAAGAAGTAATTAAAAAAATAAAATCTCACTGTCTCTACAGTTTGAATTATTAAAAAAGTAAGGCATGGAGTGGGACACCACAGCTAATTCTGCCTGAAAAGGGGTGGGGAGATTGCTTCCTCCCTTCTCCAGCTTTTAGTTATGAATTGATTAAGTAAAAATATACAAAATCAGGCTGAGATCCAAGATCAACACATCTTATGCCAGCTCTTTTGATTTTCTGACCATGCACCCAAGACATTTATCAGCAGGTCAGTGACTGCATTCCAAGACAGTTGTCAGTCAAGAGAAAGTTAAATTCAACTGCTTTCTGCTCTTTTTACCTGCTGTTCTACTTGTCTAGTCATCTGGGCAGGAAAACTAGATGTAGAAAAAAGTAAAGGGAAAAAAATAGTGTTGGAAAATAACTTATTTCATTCATTACCAGTGGAACCATTGGAAAACAGCTAGTTCATTAGAGCCATCTAAGAGGAGGGGAGGGGAGTAAATAAGGAGATATTCAGAACAGTTTGCTAAGCATCTTGGCACACTGTGTCCTGGTACCTGCTGGTATTTAAAAGTGGGAGTCCCAATTGTTTACCCAGTGCACTAGAAGCTCTGATGGATTCTGTAGTTTGCTTTGATGTAGAATCAGAGTAATGTCTAGTCCTCTGGATGGCTTTAGATCAATGCCATGCTCAAGGCACAGTAAGTTAGAGCAAGATTGGGTAATCTTAGAGGCTCTTTTCCAGCTGAAACATTTCTATGATTCTATATGTTGTCTATGTATCCATTTGAGGTTTGTCTCCAGACATAAGACTCCATCAGCTCTCTGGGAAAAATGTTCTAGTGCAGACACCCTGACAGTGATTTTTTTTTCTTTGTTTAGTTGGTTTGTTTTTAATTCTTATGTCACTGCTTTCCCCTTATCTCTACACCACAGACACAGCCACTTATATCACCAGCTTCATCAGGCACATCTTGCCCTTGGTAAATCCTGAAATTACTGCCTGTTCCCAGTCACCACTTGCATGTATCCTTTGTGTGCCTGGAAATGGCTTCAGGCAGGATTTACCTGGACAAAACCATCCATCCTCTTATTTATAGGCAGTGATACAACTTCAGGTGAAATTCATGTAAGTTTGGAAAACAGTGGATTGGAAATATCCACAGAGAACACAGGCTTGCATTTTATCCTCAGTTGCTTCCAAAACCTTTTCTAGTTGGATGAAATAATGAGATTGTAGATTGACTATTGTGTAATCTGTGAACAGAGAGTTATATGATGTGAAAGCAAACAGGTATTCAATGCGCTGAGGAACAACTTCTGCCCTGGCATTTTGCATAGACAATTGTCGTTGCTGAGTTTGTGCCAGACAAAATTTGGGCAAGCTCTTGAGAAATGAGAGTTGAAAAGGATAAAACCTAGGCTGGATGCTGTTTGGTTTTGCCTGACTTTTGTCTTCATGCTGAGTGTTGTACTCACTGTATCTAGTGAGGTTCAGTTCAAGCCAGAAAGCAACCTGTAAGACTCAGACCCAGCTGTGAGGCTCTTGTAGAAGTCCCATTACAATTCACAGTAAATACCTGATCTCTGCTTTTGAGCCTGTGAGCTCTTAATACATTATGCTTTTCTTTTTTTAGTATGGGCTTTTACAGGTTGGTTTGTTGGTTTTTTCTGATTGTTTTTTTGTTCCTTCTTGGTTTTTTTCTTTCTTTTTTTTTTTAGGACTGACAAACAAATAGCAGCAGCAAGTTGGGGATCACCAGGCAATTTTAATCTCATTGATTTTGCATGCATGCTGCCTCTCCCGCTGCCCTAAACGTGCTTATTGTATTCTTCTGAAAGGAATTTGTAGCCAGGTGGGGGTTGGTCTCTTATCCCAGGCAACCAGCCCCAGAACAAGAGGACACAGTCTCAAGCTGTGCCAGGGGAGGTTCAGGCCGGATGTTAGGAAGAAGTTCTCCATAGAAAGAGAGATTGCCCATTGGGATGGGCTGCCCAGGGAGGTGGTGGAGTCACCATCACTGGAGGGGTTTAGGAAGAGACTTGATGGGGTGCTTGGTGCCATGGTTTAGTTGATTAGATGGTGTTGGGTGATAGGTTGGACTTGATGATCTCAAAGGTCTCTCCAACCTTGTCTATTCTATTCTATTCTATTCTATTCTATTCTATTCTATTCTATTCTATTCTATTCTATTCTATTCTACTCTACTCTACTCTATTCTATTCCACATACTTTTTCATGCACCAACCTGTGCTAAATTATTATGTATAACAGAGTACCCTACAAAGTATATCCAAGAAACTGAGACTGAGTAAAAACTCAAATAAAACCCATTTATTTGATTATATTTTGCTTTCATAAGACTTATTAAGATATGAAAATTTTCCCTTGCCTATAATACTTTAATCTGTTTGTCAGTTTCTTTATAATGTTTTTTGGTATTTCTAACCTGAGGTAATTAGTGTTTTCCTTTCAAAAATAGCAAACTGAGCCTAGTAACTAGTCAGAGAAATATGAGATTATGTAGTAAAAGCATCCCTCTTGAAGAATGTATGCTTTTCTTTAAATCTTTTGGGTGACATGCAGCAGCTAATAGCATAATCCCTGTCATTTATGCTCCATTGCAATAGTCACAATTTCCAGTCTGCTTGATATTAAATTCCAGGGAAAAAGGTGATTTGGAAAAGAAATTTCAATCTCACAACATCCCCTGGTGTATATATACATGCATATATATATATGCACCAGAACAAGAGGACACAGTCTCAAGCTGCACCAGAGGAGGTTTAAGCTGGATGTTAGGAAGAAGTTCTTCATAGAAAGAGAGATTGGCCATTGGAATGTGCTGCCCAGGGAGGTGGTGGAGTCACCATCACTGGAGGGCTTTAGGAGGAGACTGGATGGGGTGCTTGGTGCCATGGTTTAGTTGATTAGATGGTGTTGGATGATGAGTTGGACACGATGATCTCAAAGGTCTCTTCCAACCTGGTTAATTCTGTTCTGTTCTATTCTATTCCATTCCATTCCATTCCATTCCATTCCATTCCATTCCATTCCATTCCATTCCATTCCATTCCATTCCATTCCATTCATTTGTGCATGCATGTTTATGTTTTGAATTTCAGAAAGCAGCTTTCTCTAAATCAAAGCATAAAAGAACCAAGGAAGGAACCTTCATATCTTCCCTCTAGGCCTTGGTAAGGTCCTTAGTACTGCAAGTAGAACATTCAGATTAGGCTGCAGAGCAAAGTGAACTAGATGAAATCAGGGATTCATTTCCTCCTGGCTTATGATCTTTTTATACATGAGAGTGTCTTAACTAAACTTTTCTGTGGAAAAAATAATCAAGTCGGCAAGGCTGCATCTGTAGAGTTGGAGGTGAAGGTGAGCCTTCAGTAAGAGAAGGCTGAGTTTCTACTGTCCTCTAAAACTTCTCCATTTTAAAATGGAATTTTGGAATAAGACTGCTGAGGCATGTGAGTTATTCTCAGCCATCCTGTTAAGTCCTAACCACTGGCGACTGGGAGGCTTTTCCATTCCGCACAGCCAGAGATAGCTTAAATTAATAAAAGGGAGCAGGCCATGGGTATAATCTGATGTGCAGTAAAGTAGTCTCTTGTCTGGAAATATCTGACTTAAACATGAATTAAAACCTGAAAGTTTTTCTAAACTTTCATTGCCTTCCCACATGCCTGTAAAGGTAACATTTTCATGATTCACAGCGCTGCTCCCAGAATATTTTCCTTTTGTGAAAGCTCTTTCCTACAGATTGTTAAGATATTACATGGGTGTGTTATAAGCACACATTTACACACTGCATGAAGCTTTCTGCATCAAACCCAGGGGTTCAAGGAAGTGGGGGGAGAAGGGGAAAAGCCTGCCTTTAAAGATCCAGGCTAATACCATATGAGGTATCAGGGAGCTGGGGTTGCTTAGCCTGGAGAAGAGGAGACTCAGGGGTGACCTTATTGCCCTCTTCAACTACCTGAAGGGAGGTTGTAGACAGGTGGAGGTTGGTCTCTTATCCCAGGCAACCAGTACCAGAACAAGAGGACACAGTCTCAGGCTGCACCAGGGGAGGTTTAGGCTGGATGTTAGGAAGAAGTTCTATACAGAGAGAGTGATTGCCCATTGGAATGGGCTGCCTGGAGAGGTGATGGAGTCACCATCATTGGAGGTGTTTAGGAGGAGACTTGATGGGGTGCTTGGTGCCATGGTTTAGTTGATTAGTTGGATTGGATTGGTTGATGGGTTGGACATGATGATCTTGAAGGTCTCTTCCACCATGGTATGGTCTGGTCTATTCTATTCTATTCTATTCTATTCTATTCTATTCTATTCTATTCTATTCTATTCTATTCTATTCTATTCTATATACAGGGCTAACTGGATAAGCACTCTGCTGTCTTTAAGAGTAGGCAGCTCTGTGGTGTGGTATCCTTTTATTCAACATAATTGGATCTGTGAAAATACTTCTAAGTACCAGTGAATGAGTACCACAAACTATGTCACTTGGCAATCTAGGCAATCTCTTTTCTCTTAGGGTCAGCAGTGGGGGCAGTAAGCTTGGGCAATGCTAATGAGGCTTTTCAAAGCCCAAGTGATGCCTCTCAAAATTGGGAATCTTCCAATCTACCCATTGGATTTTGCAACCCAAGCTCTATTCCTCCATACATTTCTTGCTCTGTGTAAGCTTAAGAAGAAACAAGAAACTACTTTTAAAATAATTTCCAACTGCTACATGTCAGCTTGGACATTAATGAAAACCAGGGGAATAGATCTTCCTTTTCCAAGAGGTTTTAATTAGTGCCACAGAAGCCATAAGGGTCTGCGTTAGTTATGTTTATGTAAAACTATTTGGAATTTTGGCTGCAATTCTCCTTCATCTTCTTCAGTCTCTCTGTAACTCTGCCTCTACTGTTCCCTATCCTTCTTTTATTTCTCAGATGCTCAGTTAATTTGTAAAAGTGACTCTGGAGCCTCTCTTTGGAAATTGTCTGTTTTAAGCCTTGCTGGGTCAAGGTCCTCATTCCCCAGGACTTTCCTGTATCCTGGAACATTCACTGCTGCCTGCCCAAGTGAGCCTTTCAGGTAATCAGCCATAGGAGGGTCAATGTACTTGCTGAAGTGTAGGCACTATGAATGCCATTTGAGATGATTATCCAAAGGTCCCTGAGGCATCCACATGAGTCTTTGCAACTGGAAGGCCCTAGATGCTTCTACAGCAGCATTTATGGAAGAGTTCTATGCAATGATTTCATAAGGCTTAACAAAACCTCTTGTTTACAGAAGAACAATACCCACAATTAGGGTTAAAAGCCCTTTTATAGATTTGCAAACAGAAGGACAAAATAAAAATTGTCATTTTGTTCTTTGTTCATAAGAATACTCGTTGAAAGCCATTAAAAAATTGCACACAATTAGGCAAGGCTCAGCCAGAGTTTCTGAAAATGAAATGAAAGAAATAAAGACAGCCTGAATGTAGAATCATAGAATCAATAAGCTTGGAAAAGACCTCAAAGATCAAGTCCAACCTGTCACCCAAGACCTCATGACTACTAAACCATGGCACCAAGTGCCACATCCAATCCCTTTTTGAATACCTCCAGGGATGGTGACTCCACCACCTCCCTGGGCAGCACATTCCAATGACCAACAACTCTCTCAGTGAAGAACTTTTTCCTCACCTCCTGCCTAAACCTCCCCTGGCACAGCTTGAGACAGTGTCCTCTAGTTCTGGTGCTGTTTGCCTGGGAGAAGAGACCAACCCCCACCTGGCTACAACCACCCTTCAGGTAGTTGTAGAGAGCAATAAGGTCTCCCCTGAGCCTCCTCTTCTCCAGGCTAAACAGCCCCAGCTCCCTGATACCCCTCCTCATAGGGCTTGTGCTCGAGGCGTCTCCCCAGCCTCCTTGCCCTTCTCTGGACATGTTCAAGAGTATGTATAGGCAATTTTGTTTATACCACTGGTTGCCTTCATTCCTGTGCTACTTGAATTTCTAGACATATGCTGGGTTTTCCTCTATTGTGTTTATGCAAATTTGCTCCAATCACTACTTGCAAGAGTTCACACCATGACAAGGATTCTGCCACATTTATGTGACATACCTTTTGAAGAGTTGATAAGGACCTTACAACACCACACCTGTGATGCTGTAGATGAGAACTGTCATGCTTTCCATACTGAAAATCTATTTTTAGAGGTATTTCTCTTTATTCTGAAACAAGAAATATTTCTGGACCTCAATTTGACATCCATGAGTGGAATAGCATAATCTCCAGATACAGAGTGAGGAATATATCAGTTCAGGAGTATTTAGAGATGCAGTGCCAATGAATATACGACGTTTGCAAGAAATGGGATTCTGCCCACATCAATATTACTTAAATGTTGAGCTTGCAGCTGGTTTCAACTCTGCCATAAGCACACAGATTTCAGGATATAAATGTGCACATCTGTTGCAATTTATAGTAAAACAAAGCATGCTAGTAAGTGTGGAGAATGAATGTTCCCATAATGCAGGTATTTTTAGACAAAAGATGGGAACTGTTCAGAAGACCTGATAAAATGCTACTGATGTTGCATGGGGATGGGGGGTGGAATAGAAGAAAGGAGAAATCAATGGCTTGCTCCTGCAAGAACTCATTTGTTTCCTCTGATCCTTAGGCACATGCTAAGGATGTTGCACAGACAATTGCTGGATTTGGGTTTTTTTCCCCCTGTGTTTCTGTAGTTTAACTGCATGGAAACATCCATCCTTGGTAAATACTCCTTAACCACTTGGAGAATCAGTTTTGACAGACATTGTCTTTGTGCCACTTAATGCCAATTGTTCTCCTTCAGTTTCTCACATAACAAGGCAGTTTCCTTTCACTGGCACTAAAGCTGGGGGAGCTTTGTGATTCTTTTCCAGATACTTAATACCTGAGAAATTGATAATGGCTAGAAGTAGTTCTCTTTAGGACATCATCAGCTGAAGTTAAAATAATCACTTCCCACCATCCTCTGAAATTTGTCTGAGAGGAAAAGCCAGAGTCTGCAAAACACAGAGTGGGCTTCTGTTCACCAGGATCCTTTGCAAAACTTTATTGTGTCAAATACCACAAGAGCCATAGAATCACAGAATGATAGGGGTTTGGAAGGGACTTTTGATCCAACCACCCTGCTAAAGCAGGATCACCCAGAGCAGGTTGCAAAGGAATACGTCCAGACAGGTTTTGAATCTCTCCAGAGAAGGAGATTCCACAACCTCTCTAGGCAGCCTGGTCCAGTGATTTGGCCAAATTATTTCTAGCTAGCGTTTCTCCTTTTATCTTTACACTTTCTTTTAATGTTAGGAACAAATGAGTAATGAGGTAAAAATTCATTCACTTCTCAGATTAAAAAAACACAACAACAACAACAACAAGCAGCAACAAAACCCACAACCATTTGTGCACTTTAAAAAGGAATTAAATACGTTACATAAATCTGAGTGCTGCAAACCCCAAGAGGGGAAGCAATCACATCTTTGATTTGGGGAATTTTATGTGAATCATTCCAACTTTTGTCTGGAATAGGGGTGATGGACCTTCTAATTTAGCCTATGCTGAGATTTTTCAAAGATCATTAATCAACACTCCTTCATGGGGGACAGTCTTCCTCAGTTTCCACAAACCCACATGTCCACCGCTAAATGTATGCCCTAGTCCACCTGCTACCATGGCATCATGCCCACTCCTACTAGGTGAGTAGATCATAAAAGCCAAACAGCAAATATCTTTGAGGATGGTTTGGGGAGGTTAATGTACAAAATACCAAGAGTGAGGTTTTTGAAGAGGCTCCTGGCACGTCTCATGTTTTCAATGATTAGGATCTCACCCTCAGGGCTATGCGCTACCAGCTCAGCCTTTGTAGCAGGGGACTGGAGCAGATGGCTTGGCAAAACCAAAAGGCTCTTGTCTTTTCAAAAATTAAAGATTAATTTGTTGTTTTCTTCTAATAGGAGATTTCATGCTGACAAACAGTATTGAGCTGACAGGCTTCTATTTCTCCATCTATCTTCTGCTCAGAGAAAAGCATAATCCTCCTTATGTTGACTCCACAGACTGTCTACATCCTCCTATGCAGCGATGAGACAATATTTCAGCACTCCCAGCTATTTTGCCTTTGGCATTTCCACTGTGGTTTCCAGCAAGGATGAGATCACCATGTGTTTATGGATTTATTTAGTTGTTTTTTGTTTTGTTTTGTTTTGATGTTGTGAGCAATAGTCTATGACGCGCTGGCCTAGGAACTTCAAATCTATAATACAGATTCACCACCTGGCTCAGGATTAATTCATGGGAATATTTTTAGCCATTAATGTTCTGGGCCAGATATGTAGTATGAGAGGCAACACCTGCTTGTTGGATACCAAACCACCTTGTCATGTAAAGCAGCCAGATTGGTCAGTCCTTAGTGCTGGGCCCTAGTATATACTGGTGGGCTGATTGACACTGGTAAGCAATAGAATCTCTTCTCAGAATACTAGACAAGTGCAAAGAGTGAAAGGGCATTAACCCTTCTCTGCACAGAGGCAATGGAAATTAACCATGGCTCATAACTTTTCTGCTGGAAGGTCTCCTGTTTCTGCTGCCCACCCTATGTAATAACAAGGAGTTTGTGCAATTCAGTGTAATGGAATCTACTTTTTCATGTAGTCAATTTAATCGGTTTCAAAAGACACAGGTCTTGAAATAACTTTTCTGCTTAAAATGACAACAGAAACTTAAGTGACATTATTTATCCAATGCTAGTAGCTCTTTTTAAGGCTTCTCTAAAGCCCACACTCTAAAATCTTTAATGTTTTGAGCCGCAAACCCTCGCAGGAGGTCATTAAGCATATAGGAAGTGGAACTGCACAGCTGCTCCTCCAGTCATACTAATCTCTAGACAGATGCTCTTCATGTTCATGTACTGTGATGAATGCCAAAGCAACTATTAGAGAACAGATTGACTTAGACTGGACCATGATCCTTGGAGAGCTGGTTTCAGACTGCAGGAAGAGCTGAGGGATCGCAGGGGGAGCTGCAACCCATGACAATATGAACCCAGAGTGTTGCCTTTTGGCTAGATTTTTCCCTCCAGCATTTCAGAATTCAGGCTTGCATGGGGGATACACACACACACAAATAGTAATCATCACTAAAACAGACTTCTGTTATTTTCTCTGCTTATTGCTAACTGAATTTGCTGCAGCTAGCCTGCCTGCTCTGCTGTGCCCAAATATGACTTGCAAAAGATTCTGCTATCGACCCTATGATCATCCTCCTGCTGCTGCGATCTGCTACTGTATCTGTTGGGAATCTTAACAAGTAGCAAAGAGGGGGCTCCAAGCCCACAGTCACTCCCATTCACACTCTTCCCAACCCTGCAGAGGAGGCCTGAAGACAACTTAGTTGTTATGAAACTGAAAGGTCACACCTGCTCCTCTCCTCTGAGGTTCGCAAGACAGATCATGTGCCATTACTGGGTTTGAGTCCAGGGGCCTGTCTGTCCAAAGAGAGGTGTCATCTGTGCTGCATCTCGCTGTGGACTTTACTTTTCTGACCTTCATAGCTACAACAGATGTTCTTGTTATGTTGTTATTCTGAGGAAGGGGTTTCCGTGGCCTCTCTGGGCTCCTGGGCTCTCATCCAGCTGCAGCTGTGGGGAAAAAAAAGGATGCATAGAATAATAATAATAATAATGGAGTCTTCTTTCTGTTGTTCCAACTTACATCAGTCAAGGTAGCATTAAGTCAGTCATCAGGTTTCTGCAGATCCCTTCTCCAAAGTACCACCCTTCTGTCTCCAGCACCACCACACAGTCTTTGCTCTCATTTACTCCTTCCAGCTGGACTGATTTCAGATCTGGGAAATGAAGTTGTTTCCCTGCTAGCCATTATGCTTTTCCTCGGCTCATACATCCTGCATGTTCTGACTGTAACATCTGCAAAACACAGAAACCTGAATCCACTTAGTTAAGTTGTACTCACGTAAAAATCTCGCTGCTAAAATAGCAAATACCTCTACCAGCCTTCATTCTGTGGGCTCTTTCTTTGGTTTATAGTATCTGAAGGGGGCCTACAAGGAGGCTGGGGAGGGACTTCTCAGGATATCAGGTAGTGATAGGACTAGGGGGAATGGAATGAAGCTGGAGGTGGGGAGGTTCAGGCTGGACGTGAGGAGGAAGTTCTTCACTGTGAGAGTGGTGAAGCCCTGGAATGGATTGTCCAGGGAGCTGGTTGAGGCCCCATCCCTGGAGGTGTTTAAGCCCAGGCTGGATGAGGCTCTGGCCAGCCTGATCTAGTGTGGGGTGTCCCTGCCTATGGCAGGGGGTTGGAACTAGATGATCCTTGTGATCCCTTCCAACCCTGACTGATACTATGATACTTTCTATAAGGAGCAAACCCCAGGCTGTTCCTACCAAAGACTCAAAGAGGATTTCAAGCAGTGTGTCCTTGTACACACAACTCAAGCAGTCACATCCCTGAAGGATCTCTACTGTGTTGGGAAGTACCATGAAGGGTATCTGTAAGGCATACCAATGACTCTTTTCTGAGTCATTTCAACTTGAAGGTGTTATTCAGGCAGCCCCTAGCTACTTTGTATGGGGTTCCATGCGAGAAGAGTCAGGCTTGATGAGCGTAAAGAACTGAGGAGCAGGCAGGGGTGGGAAAGAAGGGGAGTTCCAAGTACATTATGCAAGAAAAATGAATTTAGCTTTTTTGGGGCTGGTTTGTGAAAAATAAGGAAAAGTTGCAAGTCTGAGGCCTGATAGAATCTTGCTTAATTTTGCAGAAGCTTGCAAGAGGCCGTTTATTTTTAACATACTATAAAACACTCAGTTAAAATTTGGATTATATATATATATATATGCACACACACACACACACATATATATGGAGTATGTACATAAACATTGACTTACATATGGAGTATGTACAAAAACATTGACTTGCACACCCAAAATGTTCTAAATCTCATTTGCTGTGAAGTGTTGCTCTACCTTCACAAATACTCACAATGTTTTGATGGCACCAGCATTTCTTAAATTGTGCCACCCAGGCAGAAATGATTGTTCCCTTTTTCATTTGCCTGTGGAAATGCTCAAGCAGCACACACAAAAAAAAACCCCAGTTTAAAAAATCACTTGCTCTTAACATTTGTTTTGGAAAGTTTAATCCATGAAACAAATGAAGTCGCTCAGTAGATCCATCTATACTGGTCAAAACAAGGAATTTCCTTCAGCTTTCTACTTCTTGCATGAAAATTCTTACCTGAAAATACAGTATGCACTGCCAATGTACTGTTGTACATTGACTTATATCAGAAAGAATGAAAACAAAAGCAAAGCACAGGAAAAACAGCTGAAAAGAATTGCAGTGAGGCAGGAAGGTTGCAGTCTTGATGAATGTGGGAAGACACAGAGGACAAGAAATGGTAATGATTTTTCCATGTTAGCAACATCTTAAAGTGTCACCATCTATGTTTTTGTGCTAAGCTTGCTGATGGGCTAAAAGTAAATATAATTCCTAGAACAGAATGGAAATTTCAGGAAAGTGAGCACTGCCTTCCTGTAAAAATAAGGAATCCAGAATTATTGCCTTTGGCAATGAATAAAATGTGAAAGCAGACTGTGTTCATGCGGTGCTCTCTATTCCACATTAAAGACCCAGTATGCTCAAGCATTATGTTACATAAAGGGGAAGCATGGAGGGTTCTCTCCACATTCCTTTCCTTGTTAGCCCCACAATGGTTCCCATCTCATTCTTGGTTTCCTTTACCTGTCAGATTTCTTAGGGATTTCTTACTGTGTCCAGTTCTGGGACAGTTTAAGAAGGACATTGAGACACTTGAATGTGCCCAGAGAAGGGCAACGAGGCTGGGGAGAGGCCTCGAGCACAAGCCCTACAAGGAGAGGCTGAGGCAGCTGGGGTTGTTTAGCCGGGAGAAGAGGAGGCTCAGGGGAGACCTTATTGCTGTCTACAACTACCTGAAGGATAGTTGAAGGTGGGGGTTGGTCTCTTCTCCCAGGCAACCAACACCAGAACAAGAGGACACAGTCTCAAGCTGCACCAGGGGAAATTTAGGCTGGAGGTGAGGAGAAAGTTCTTCACTGAGAGAGTCCTTCGCCATTGGAATGTGCTGCCCAGGGAGGTGGTGGAGTCCCCATCCTTGGAGGTGTTCAAGAGGGGATTGGATGTGGCACTTGGTGCCATGGTTTAGTAGTCATGAGGTCTTGGGTGACAGGTTGGACTTGATGATCTTTGAGGTCTCTTCCAACCTTGGTGATTCTGTGGGAAGCTACATGCACCTTGGTCAACCCAAATTGTAGTTCTTTCTCCATCAGCTTTTTTCTGTTTGCCATTGCTTCCAACAATAATCTTCCTCGCTTGCTTGCTTTTTTCTTTCTTTTTTTTTTTCCCCCCAAATGGCACTTGACGAAAGCCCTCTACAGAGAATAATAAGAAAAAGCCTGAACTGAAAGTGTTTGGCCTGAATGCTGGCTTCATTTCAGCGAATCAAGAAGTGAGCAGGTTTCAGACAACTTTGTACATTGCAGTCTCAACACAAACACAAGAGCCTTATCATATTACACTTTTGGGTACAAGCATTGGTTTCCTATAGAGGAAGAGCTTTCCTCGTAGATAGCACCTTTGTGGAAGAGACCTTAAGAAATACATAGGAGAAAAGGACTAAAAAAAAAAAAAAAAGGGGGGTGGGGGAGAATTTAACTTTTCTAATTTTTGTGTGGCTGCTTTTTAATGTGACCAGAGTTGAACCTCTCTATTTACAGTTGTGGAGAAAGAAAATATTTTCCTGACCACAGTTGAAGAGAGACCCTGACAGGGCTTTCCTGATCGCCATCTCCCATGTCATCAGTGTTTTCTGGGAGAAGAATTTGAGGTGGTTTTCCACCTAAGTGGTTACAGCTGTTTCCACAGGATCAGTCAGATGGAGTTTCTGCCTCTGTTTATTTTGGCTCTGGTTTTCAGCTGGAGCCCGGCAGGATGACAGTGTTTGCTCAGGGTCTTGGGACTCTGGGCAAACATTCCAGAATTTCTGACTTCTTAACATTAATGTTTGATGAATTCTACTCTTAATTTCTTCTGGAAAAATGTCAAGCCCACTGGGGATTACCCTTAGTCTTACAACACTCCTTTCTTTTTTTATTTTTTTCTTCCTTTTATTTTTCTTTTCTTTATTTATTTATTTTTTTCCAAGGGAAGAAGAGAAAATCATTTGCTAGGCTGTGAAAATCGGCATCCTGGAAAAGCCTGAGAATAGAGCCTTCTAAAACTGCAGTCTTCAGTTTGATTGCAATTCTTATTTTATTTCATTTTTTTTTTTTCTGGTTAAGAATGCTCTGCTTGACAGGAAATGGCCACTGAGATACACAGCTAAAACTCATGCAAAAAAAACCACCCAGGTTATTATCCAGTAGTTAAGCACCTCTGCCTCGAAGTCACTGTTTTGATAGCCTCAAAGCCTGCTGCGTCAGTATGCTGTTGTCAAAGGTGACCTTTAGAAAGCAAAATAAACACCCAGGTGAAATTATGACCCTGGTGGAGGGAATGGCCTTTATCATTGACTTCAACAAGGTCAGGACTTCCTCCTCAGTATCTTATCTCTTGAACAACGGAAAAGCACAAGTCACGGAGGCACATCTTGAGGAACATTTGCTGACTCACAGGGATGGATAGGGAAATGTGTTTACATAAATATGCAAAAATGCACTGAATTAAGTTTATATTTAAACAGTGCTCAATGAAAATATTGTGTTGGACAGGATGGATACTGATTTTTCTAACTATAGATCTTTAGCACCTTTCAATACAATACAATAATACAATACAATACAATACAATACACCAGGTTGGAAGAGACCTTCAAGATCATCACGTCCAACCCATCAACCAATCCAACCCACCCAACATCTAAACCATGCAGCCAAGCACCCCATCAAGTCTCCTCCTGAACACCTCCAATGAAGGTGACTCCACCACCTCCACGGGTAGCTGATTCCACTGGGCAACCACTCTCTCTGTATAGAACTTCTTCCTAACAGCCAGCCTAAACCTCCCCTGGTGCAGCCTGAGACTGTGTCCTCTTGTTCTGGTACTGGCTGCCTGGGAGAAGAGGCC
Organism: Picus viridis; assembly: GCA_033816785.1. Taxonomy (NCBI): domain Eukaryota; kingdom Metazoa; phylum Chordata; class Aves; order Piciformes; family Picidae; genus Picus; species Picus viridis. The sequence goes on from CM066579.1 coordinate 10,551,099, forward strand.
AACCTCTGCCTGGCTGCGTAGATATCATATCTAAACCATCATCACCTGACTTCAGGCTAGCTACACAGATGACTTCGGAGAATAGCGTCTGATTTACCATCCATCCTTTAACCAGTGGGCAGGACAAGTTCCCTCCAGTGCATCTCACACATCAGAAGGCAGGCAGGGAGTAGGTCCAGGGAGATTTGGGAAGTCTGTTCAGACCCCAGGTCTCTCTTCTCTTTTCTTCAACCCACCTCTTCTCCCTCATTCAGTGAGAAAAGAGGGAAGCGCAGCCTCCTCAGGTTACAGTAATGATCTTATCTTTGTGGATTTACACCAGTAAAGAACTATCTTTGTTAGTTATTATGAAGCTTTAAAAAAAAGCAAGCAAAACAACAGGGGAAAAAACAAAGGAAAAAAAAAAAGGAAGGGATTTGTGTCCATATAAATAGGCAGAGGAAGGTGATTTTCTAATTAATATAAAGCTTTCACAGCATTACAGGGGCTGCAAGTAGTGTGGCTTCTGGGCCATGGTGACTGTGTCCATGGTTAGCAGAAGGAATGGATCTACCTTCCCTTTGGAGCTGATTGCTGTCACTTCCTTCCCAGACTGCTTGTGCTCTCAATGCTCTTGATAAAATACATGTTTCATCAGTGTCCTTACAGCTGAGCTTTCTGAGCATGACAGCCAGAAAGCACTGGAGGGGAATAAAAAAAGGTTTTACATTTGTGTTTGTACTTTCAAATGTGAAAAAGGAGAGATCAAATCATAGAATTTATTGAGGCTCATGCCACAGTACACATCCCTGTGAAGAAAACCACATCCCAAAAACATAGCAACTTTGAAGATGTCTTTCCTGGGTGTTTTCAATGAGAAAAGGCAAGAAGCAGGGAGCCCTCAGCTGTGAACTTTCTGCCTTTGGTCATCCACAATATAGGCTGTAAGTCATGAAGAGAAAATGGATTCTTGCCCTTATCTAAAATCTAATGGAAATGGGGTTTTGGTATATCTGTGCAGCTTTCTTCTTCAGTCTTTTGTTTCAGAATAGGAAATATGTTTGGGGTTTTTTTTTACCCTTGAACTGACAAATGTGAGGAGTTCTAGACAGCTTTGATTCTGACATCTTGATCTGAAAGGGTGGGAAAGGGATGGTAGCAGAGGAAAATATACTGTGAGATCCCTGTGATAAATATGTGTGAGAGAAAGCAACCAGGGTGTAAATAAATGAGTGTAAATGAGGCTGGAACTTTTTGTCTGAAGATGGAGAGAGGAAAGGTTAAAACATAGGGTAAAGAAGGAGATGGAAAAGGGGGATCCCCAGAAAAACAGTTTGGAAAACCTGGCTGCTCTGCCATGTGGACAAACAAAGCTTCTCTCCAAATGACAGGCAGAAAATGATGGAGAGCCATCCTAAAGCCACTACTGACTGACTGTCACAGTGAACCTTCTACCTGGTGACCCAGACTTTCATGGAAAGGAGGAGCTAATATTTGGACTTTGCTTGTATTTTACCCAAGCAGCTAGGCCTGGCTTTGATTTAAAAGATGAGAGGAAATGCAGTATCTGGAATATTTGGAAGCATGCTTAATCTGGACCAGCTAAAAGATCAGAGTGGGAAATAAAAGTTTGAGGGTAACATTCACTTGCCTGTGACCTGTGTGCCAGTTGGGCAGGACTGAGTTACTGAAATATGAAGTAGAAGGAAGAAAGGACTAAAACTATTTAAAATGTATCTCATGAACAATATAAATATATGACATATACAGATATCTTCAGATTCTGAGAGGTGTAATTCTTCCTTTTTTTCCTTTGGAGCATCTTTACCTAAAGATAAAACCTTGTAATAGCAGCTAAATAAAGTGTATTGTCCACCTGCTGAATAGAATAGAATAGAATAGAATAGAATAGAATAGAATAGAACAGAACAGAACAGAACAGAACAGAATTAACCAGGTTGGAAGAGACCTTTTTGATCATTGAGTCCAACTTATCATCCAACACTAATCAACTAAACCATGGCACCAAGCACCCCATCAAGTCTCTTCCTAAACACCTCCAGTGATGGTGACTCCACCACCTCCCTGGGCAGCACATTCCAATGGCAAATCACTCTTTCTATGAAGAACTTCTTCCTAACATCCAGCCTAAACCTCCTCTGGTGCAGCTTGAGACTGTGTCTGAAGATACAGCGGAACACAGTGTGAAACATCAGGTGCATGAGATAACTGAAACATGCAGGCCACATCTCTTTTGATAAAGGTCTGAGCAGCTCCTGGTGACAGAAATTGTTTGTCTTGCAAATAGGGAGATATTTAGATCTTTAAATAGGTGAAAGTTGAAAGATCAGCTAATGGAAATCTTTAATGACATTACCGGAGATCTGCTCATGCTGTGAGTGTTTGCTGCTTGCATAATTATTAGAGCAAAAAAGTTAGGCAGGGTGAGATCATAACTAATGCATGAGGAATGTGGGTGTAATACTTGTAAAAGGGGAACTAGAAGAATCTGTTAGAAAGTTGATGCTTCTCTGAATAAGGTTTACTATCATTGCAACATAAGGGTGCCTACAGGAAAGCTTGGGAGGGACTTTTTAGGAAGAAGATCTTCACCATGAGGCTAGTGAGGCACTGGAACAGGTTGCCCAAGGAAATGGTAGAAGCCTCCTCCCTGGAGGTTTTTAAGGCCAGACTGCATGTGGCTCTGAGCAAGCTGATCTAGTGTGAGGTGTCCCTGCCCATGGCAGGGCGGTTGGAACTAGATCGTAGAATCATAGAATCAATAAGGTTGGAAGAGACCTCAAAGATCATCAAGTCCAACCTGTCACCCAAGATCTCATGACTACTAAACCATGGCACCAAGTACCACATCAAATCCTTTCTTGAACACCTCCAAGGATGGTGACTCCACCACCTCCCTAGGCAGTCCATTCCAACAGCTAACAACTCTCTCTGTGAAGAACTTTCTTCTCACCTCGAGCCTAAACTTCCCCTGGTGCAGCTTGAGACTGTGTCCTCTTGTTCTGGTGCTGATTGCCTGGGAAAAGAGACCAACCCCTTCCTGGCTCCAACCTCCCTTCAGGTAGTTGCAGACAGCAATAAGGTCTCCCCTGAGCCTCCTCTTCTCCAGGCTAAACAACCCCAGCTCCCTCAGCCTCTCCTCATAGGTCTGTGCTCGAGGCCTCTCCCCAACCTCGTTGCCCTTCTCTGGACACATTCAAGTGTCTCAATGTCCTTCTTCTGAGTGGCCCAGAACGACACAGCCCTCAAGGTGAGGCCTAACCAGTGCTGATTACAGGGGCACAATGACTTCCCTGCTCCTGCTGGCCACACTATTCCTGATGCAGGCCAGCTGATGACCCCTGAGGACCCTTCCAACCCTAACAATTCTATGATTCTGTGATTCTGTATTGCCAGTGTGTGGATCACAGAGGCTTAATGTATTTGTCATCTTTAGTTAGAACAACAACAAAAATGTTTTCAAGCAATCTGTATTGAAGCCATATGGCATTTGGAAAAACACCAAATGCAGGTTTCTAAAACCATTAGGTGATTTAGTGATACATAAACTCAAATCTCTATTTTCCAGGCACTGAATTATTGGGCTGAGTTTCGAAACACAGGGATAGGGTAAAACCTACTTCTACTAAAGCAAGTCCATGGTATATTGTCATGCAAAGAGACACAGATATAAAAAGTCCTTGGAAAAGTAATTAGGATTCCTTGTTGAACTGTAATTGCATACAGAAAGATAACCCAGAGAAACTGACAAGAATCACTTTCCTTGCTAGCAAGGATTAATTGCAGCCATTGAAAACTTCTTAGAATCTATGTCAACTATTTCTACTGCTAATTTACACAAAATAAAGGTAAGGGAATCTGAAGACAACGTTTTGTGACATGCTTTAGAACCAATATCAGCATCTCCAGCAAAACTGCAGCCTGCAGAGCAGGTGGGCATGTGCTAAGTCAATGAGAGCCAGTTTACACATCAGCAGAAGATGGTTGTATAAATAGAACTGCAGAGTGGAAATGAACTCTGAGTAAACCAGAGAAAGGTTTTGTTCACAGACAGGCAGCTGCAGTATCAAAATATGTCACATAATGCCACGTTACAAATATTTCACTGTATCAGCAAGATACATGAAAGCAAGAAAAATGATTTCAGGTCTGAGGTGTTATCTTCAGCTGTTGTACAGCCATTTGCAGCAGATAAGCAATTAATCTGGAAGGAGTAATTGTGCTGGTAGATACAGATGACTCTGATGTCAATACAAGGCTGAGTGTTGTCATATCAATTCTAGAGTAGCATGCAATATGCTAATAGGAGCACTCTCAACAGGAGCAGGCAATATTTTGTCCCACATACAGTGCAAAATCCGTGTGATAAACAGAAACATGCCTGATGCTTGCAAATAATGCAGCTCTGGGGGAGGGGGGGAGAAGAAATAAGGGTTAGATGATGAAAACCTCGTGTTTGACACAAGCTTCTGTCAGCCAGGAATCTGGGAGTAACATGGGTTTTTTCATCCTCAATAATGAAGAGACTAATTTCATCGAATATATCATTATATCCTAAAGATATAAATGTATTTACCATGCACAAAGATTCCTATAAATTCAAGCCTTAATCAAGGAAAATGCTTTAGTGCCTTGGGGAGCTCTTCATAAATTATCTCTGTGGGTCAGGTTTGAAAAGCACTAGCAGCAAAGTGTGAAAATGCTGGCACTGTTTCAGCACCCAGTGGCTTTTAGCTGCTGGAGCAGACACCTTTAAAAATCAAGAGGTTAATTAAAGCTTTTCAAGAAAATTACAGGAAATTATTTAGTGTATTATTTAATGCAAGGATTACTGGACTCTCTCTCTCTCTTGGTCTACTGGAATAGCTGATGGGCATCAAATTAAGGCCATAAAGCGCAGCTATAATTTCAGTCAGAGAGAAAGACCTTTGTAAAAGGAAAGGCAGAACAAAATAGCTTTAGTTTCCCTGAAAAATCAGTGGCACTAATCACTCCAGAAAAGCAATTTGGAAAAAGCCCCAAACAGTCATTGTCACAAGGAAGCATTAAGGACACCAGCACCTATCTGAATCAGTAATTCCCAGCTATGTCTACAACTAATTATTTAGTGGTTTCTGAAGTTCCTCTGGAGCTAATTTTACTGAGTAGAAAGGATCAAATAGTGGTTACTAGTAACTGTAAAAGTAGTGGTAATTTGTTGTTTCAGACTGTTTTCCTTTTGCCTTTCCAGTGGCAGCCTGCAGCAAGCACAAGGCTGTCTTGTCACTGTTGCCTGACATTCATTGTGCTGGTGTGCTTGTCTCAGAGCAGTAGAGGTAAAGCAAATGCATGTTCCAAACAAGTGTCTTATACTAGTCAAGACTGTAAATAGAGGCAGGGCATTGATGTACCTCCCACAGAACGACGTAAATAGCTGTGCCGAAACACAAGCTTTCCTTGAGGAGAAAAAGGTTTCCAGCTGAACTAAAGGTCTTTTAACAGCAATTGTTCACTGATTTACACTATGTATTCTTAAAACAAAATAAGAATGCCCACACAGAAAGGAGGAGGTGCGTGGATGTTCTTCTCCTTTAGACAAACTTTCATGTTGAACTGATCTTGTTTTCAGCTGCTTGTAGCATTCTCTGCCGCAGTTAACAGCTTCAAATATTTATTTTAAAAGGCAGAAAATTGTTGTTAATTTTGTGTTGGCAAACAGCCAGCCCATGCTTCATTTGAGAGTCAGCAGAGAGAGACAAGTATAAGAAACATCCTGCTATCTAGTGGGCTGGTAATTGTATTATAATCAGTTTAATAAATTGAGTGTAAAGGGAAAATGCTTCACATAGGAAATAGCTCAAATATTGAATCTCATGGTCTCCTCACCCCTTCTTACATCACACCTTCTCCTTCTCCAGACAGCACTCTAACCCCATATCCTCCCCTCTGTGTTTTCTGTAACACTCCTCCCTTCCTCACTCCTGCAGCTTCCTTTAGCCTCCTCTCACACTGTTACCTTCCAAAATGGATGTGTTTACTTCCTCATTTCTGTTTTTTTCAAGCCATTTCTAAATCTTCCTCCAACTTGTCTTCAACAAGACCTCCAGTCCCAGCCTTGGATATTCTTTTTATCCAATGACAGAGGCAACATGATTCAAAGCTGCCTTTTCTTATGTAATAGAGAGCTTTGCTATCTCATGTATGTCCAGGGAGAGTATCTGCCACAGAGGCAGGTACCAGGGAATAGGTGACTCATGGCAAACAGAAGGCAGGCAAACCAGACCAAGAGGACCACCAGACACACTGGCTCCAACCATCCCTTGGACTGCTTATGCCTAAGCTGCTAGGAGCAATTAGTCATGCACCCTCTTCAGAACAAAGAGAGGACTTTGGCTTGATCTTTGGGAATGGCAATCTGATCCATTTCAGAGCTCCAGAGCACCCAAAATGGAATACTGTAGACCTGATGGTTTGGACTTGTGTGTGTCTAGCTAAGTGGGTACTGCTAATGAAAAAATTACTTGGTGCATGCTAGATGCCACAGTTTTTATGAGTTAATCAGGGATCTCATGCCCAGTGTTAGCAAGGCTAATATAATACCAGCTCAAACAGAGAACTAGGCAGTGCAGATAGACGTGAGCAACATCTGGATTGCACATCCAAGGTTTTCTTGTATCTCTATTAACTATATAACTGCCACAGTCCAGCAAGTACAGAGAGATTTATTTCTGCTTATTTGTAAATTATTTCTGGACCTGTAGCTGTAGTTTCAGTTGATGAATTCTGTGGCTTTAATTTGATGTTAATTTCCATCTCTTTTCCTGACAGCAGTAAAGACTCACTGACTCTTCCTCATGCCTGAAAAATATGCCATCTCCATTAAATCTGAACACCAAGTTATACAGACCAGTGAAGAGGCTGAGCTTTCCTACATAAGCACATACCTGCTTTCAATTCTTTTAGCTGGGAAGAATTTATTTCATTGAACAGAAGGGCTTAGTCAAATATTAAAGTCAGGTTCTGCAGAAGGAACCTGTTTGCCTTCAGCTTTCACTGGATTTATCACAACTCCATTTGTAGCACATTTTGGGAGAACATATTTTAAGACATATTGCTGTACAACAACTAAATCTTGGTGCTGATAAATCACAGATCTCCTTTCTGGTCTGAAAAGGCGGACAGAAAAAGAGGAAGGAAGAAGGTCTCTGAAAACTTTTACTGCTGGTTGAGGGAGAAGCATATGGAATTTCAGAAGGACCATACTTCTCCTGGCAGTTAATAACAGCTTTCACTCACAGAGCAGTGTTTGTCAGGGTAGATCCCCAAGAGCCTTACAAAGTCCAGTTACTATATGCACAGCATCACTGAAATTCACGAACCTATCCTCCAGGAAGAAAGGGCAGCAAAGGATTGTGTGATACTGAATACCCTGTGAAAGTTCAGTTGTTATCAACTCAAATACTAATTCATAGCAATGAAGATCTTGCTTGGGTTTGTAAAGGAAAGATGAGTCTTGACAAACAGTTGGCCTACATCACATTGAATGTGAAAGGAAGAGAGATTTCTTGACAAGAACATAAAGGGGGGAAAAAAAAGACGGACTGTCTCAAAAAGCATCAGGGAAACCTTTAATGACCATGGGATCTTGTTCAAGAGGAAGACAGTTTGTCTTGAATGGCTCATGAAAACACCATCTCCTGAGGTACTCACTGATTTCAGTCTAACTAAAACAGCATGCTGTTGGTCTAGTTTTGCCTGGTTCCTTGTTATGGTTACAGGCAGTGCAATCCAGCACATTGAGACCACTAAACCCCTCTCTCCAGATTTTGTTACAAGCTGTGGTTGAGAAATGGATGAAGAAGCTGGTATCATGCAAAAGGGGAAAAAAAATAATATAAATTAACAGAGAATTGTAAAAAATTATCATGTCATAGAGTGAACACATGTTGCTTGGTATCCATGGCAACTTCAGAAACCAATGCTCTTTCACAGCCTTGCCTGGAATCATGTAAACTGCTTTGATAAAACATGAATCGTGGCAGATGGTTATGTGAAAATAAAAATAACTTCACATCCAATCTATTGCCCACATGGGACACTCTTGAAATATAGTGTGATTTATATAACCCTATCAGGAGTCATTTTATTCTGAGACCAAGAGAGAGGGAGCATTTTTTCCCCCCATACATCTCTACAGAGTTAAGAATGGGTTCAGCAGCAATGGGGCAATAACTAAAGCCTAGCAAACAAATGCTCCCTGGCACTCTGAGAAGTGAATCAAACCTTCAGTTCCAAAGAAGAGGAGCTGTGAGCCTCTTGTGCCAAGAAAGGGACTAGGTTTGGGCTTTGACCCAATTTCATGGGAAGAGCACCTGCTTCATGGCATAGACTAGAGCCACAGATTTGCTTTCTGTAAGTAAAAATCATGAAGGACCCGTGACAGAGGTGAAAGCAGGGCCAGAGTCATATTCAGCCAAAGTAGCCTGCCCCAAGAACCTTTGATATTGCTCCATGAATCTGCAGTACAATATAGTTTCACTGGCTGTTTTTCTTTCCTAATACAAAATCTACTTTCAGCTCAGTACAAGTCTCCATTGAACTAAGTGGATAACAGCTAGTTTCAGTCAAATTTGGATCCTGGGTATGTGAGCACCAGATTGCAGGCTACTGCTCTGATTTTATAAGCCCTCCCTTAAGAGATCTGTGTCTTGCTTCATAGCTGTCACTTGTACAACAACACAAACAGGCAGGTATCCATCACTGCAGGGAATGAGGATGAGAAATGTGGGAGGAAAAGGAATTGGTTCAGGATCTGACCGACAGTTCTGGTAAGCAGAGCTCATATTTATTCAGAGATGGTGTGGTCTGAGCAGACAGGGGCCCCTGCCAGGCTAGGGGTATCATGAAAGCACTCTCTTTACAAGGCAAGAACCCTGTCAGTGGTCTTTATTTTTTTATAGCTCATGGAAATCAAACTAAATCTATCAAATCCGTTTTGTAGAATCTGATAAGAAGTCACCAAACAGAGATTACTGCTGATCTTTACAAATCTGACCTGGAGAAGACAAAGTAAAGCAGTGTTAGGAAATCTGGAACCTCAGTATAAAGGCTGTGAGAGAGCCTGATGTGCTCTGCCAGTGCTGGAGCTGAGAGGCATCCTTCATGAGTGGCAAAAATATCCCTTTCCTCAGAATAAACATTGCTTGTTTCCTTCATCCTAATAGTGTTATCAAATAGTAATATGTACAGTCTGTCTTCACCTCAAGCTTATCACATAACTAACACCACCAAAGCTAACAGCCACCTAAAATGTGTGCTTTGCAAATAGGACCTCTTCCACTGGAAATGCCATGCCTGCCTCTCATTTCCTCTCTTCTGGAAAGCCCCTCGGTCCTTTCAAATGATGCAGGTCACACAAACCCCAGGAAGAGTTGTTCTAAGTCAACATGGGGTTCAGTCCAGAAATGAGGTCAAACACAATTGTTATGCTGGTGAAAGAGGGTAACCTCAGGAATGGGCTGTGTAAACACCGAAGGTAACGTCCTGTTTCGTTGTCAGAGTGCACTAAGGGCTGAGCTCTGTGCTGTCAATTAATCACAACTGGAGAATGGCAGTTTATACTACCCCATACCTTGCTGAAGGCACAAATGAACTCTGCAAGTGTATGAAGAGACTCCAGGGTATTTCAGGTTAAAAGCCCTCATTTTGCCCAATTCTAGCCTATTGCCTCCTTAGCAAGAGCTTCTCCTTAGCATTTTATTTAGTGGAACACAATTCTGTTTTCCTGTATTTTCAAGATAGAGTCCAAAGTATTATACTCTCTGTTGCAAATGCATAAGACCACACTGGTTTTCAGCTCTATTTTGTTAACTTGCAAATGATTATTTTGTCAAAGGGGCATGTGAATTATAGCACTACTGTAAAATAGCTCTTTGAAGACTGTGGAGTTCTTCCCAGCCACCAGATAGGAAAGAATTATTTTCTTCTCCACACTTAGGCTTTTCACTCCAGTTCTCCTATCCAGTCTCTTTGGCTCCATCTTGTGATGTGCTTGTATTAGAGTCTATACATTGTAATCACCATCTCCTTTTTGCTATCTCAGAAAGCATTGTTGTTGGTGTTTTAATAGTCAGAAAGTTCCATTTGCAGGAGCTCAGGGGGTGCAGAGAAAGGTCCTTTTAGAATAGGATAGAATAGGATAGAATGGAATAGAATAGAATAGAATAGAATAGAATAGAATAGAATAGAATAGGACAGGATAGGATAGAATAGAATAGATAGATAGAATGGAAATGGAATGGAATAGAATAGAATAGAATAGAATAGAATAGAATAGAATAGAATAGAATAGAATAGAATAGAATAGAAGTGAAGCAGAATAGACTAGACTAGACTAGACTAGAATAGAGCAGAATAAGATAGGATAGAATAGACTAGAGCAGAATAGAATAGAATTAGGATAGGATAGGATAGGATAGGATAGGATAGGATAGGATAAGATAGGATAGGATAGGATAGGATAGGATAGGATAGGATAGGATAGGATAGGATAGGATAGGATAGGATAGGATAGGATAGGATAGGAATTAACCAGGTTGGAAAAGACCTTTGAGATGACCGAGTCCAACCTTTTTTGGATTTATCCCAGCATAAGAAATGAACCTGGAGTATTATGAACACTAATAGTACATTTTTTTTAATAGCAGTGGATATTTGTAATAGTAATGGCAATGGCAATAAAAATACCAGTGCTTGAAAATGCTCTTTACAATGGCCCTTATGTGAAGACTTGGAGCAGCTTGGTACACCTACCCAGAATTGTGCAAGTAATACTTTTCAGACAGTACTCAGATCATGTTTTTGGTGGAATGTGGGGTTTTTGCAAACTGATTGTGGAGGAAGTGAAGCAAATGATGCTGTCATGTTTCTAAGGTAGTAAAAGTAGTAAAAGTTGCAATGTGTATTCTTAAGTGGTGTGTGCAATTTCCTGAAAAAACACAGCAGCTAAAAATGGGTTTGTTGTGTCTTTCTTTGTGGGGATAGAATAACTTTCATCATTAATATTACATACTGGTGACACTGGAAAGAAATTGAAAGGAAGAAATAGACTCCTGAGCTGCTTTAAACTCTAGAAATACAGTGCAGCATATGTCAAGATCCAGTCTACTTCCTGTCAAAGGTAAAGTATGTCCCAGAAAAACAGCCTGAGCCTGATTGCATTCTCAGAAACACTGGTACAGTTTGGATGCAAACTCTCTGAAATCACTGGTGTGAGATAGAATCTTTGTTCTTTATGTTCAGAGTTTGTCACAAAAGGGATTTTATGGAAAAGGAAGGAAAGTTGAGATTAGAGGCTATTTAAAGTGATCCTTCTCAAGCAGACATAGGCTTTGTTATCCTCCGTGCACATAGAGCTCTTAGTCACACTGCATACAAGTGCATGCAAGACATTTACAACGTACAAGGTTTTTCTGAAGGCCACTTCAAGACCTCACACCTAATCTACAAAGGTCTCCACGCCACATCAGTTTAGGAAGTACACCTCAGTTGTTTTGCCAACACTTTACTATTAGTCTGAATGAAAGCAAAACACAACAAAACTCCATCATCTTTTCCACGTCATTTAGTTCTCTTTCCTTTCAACCATTTTCCTGTTTTACTTTGGAAATCTCTTTACTTGGCTTTCATGTTTCCTGCCTGCATCACTTCCTGTGCATCACTCACATCCTGTCCATCTCACCCTCGCAGGTGGCATAGCCTTTGCTAGAGAGGTTTTGCTTTGTGTATTACAGCACATCCTGCTCTGCTCCCTGTCTCCCTTGGGCACAGGAGCAGTCCATTTCCTTGGGAACATTCCTGTACTGAAAAGGATTGGCTTCATCCTTCATTGCAAGCGCTGGGAGGCCTCTGCTATACATAAGCACAAAGAGAGGAAACAAGGGGAATTTTAAACTTTTGAGGAATATGGTAATTTATGAGGGTTTGGAAACAAAAGCCAGTGGTGACATTAGAAAGTCAAGAATAATTTCCTCATGAGAGATGGAGATGTTGACACTGTCAGTCTTTTACCTTCAGTCAAGCTGATGAAAATAACTTTCACCAGGGTAACTAAATGAAAAAAAGGCAATTTTTCTAGACTTCCTAATCCCAGCTTGTCCCAAAAGCTGAACAAGGACTGCCCTCAACGTCACTGTATTGTCCAGAGTCCTTCTGTAAATACAGGAGACTGTCCCTTTTACTGTACTTTTTATAGTGTATGTGATGTACAAGGGAACATGATTAAAGCAGGAAGAAGAAACGCTTCAAAATGAAGCTTTCTTTTCAAAGCTCACTGGATATATCCACCTCTGTATGTAGTTCTCAGACAGTGGCACTATTGAAATCACCAAACTATTGTTTAACCTACAATTTTGTCCTCAAAAGAAAAGGGGGGAAACAATACCACAACAACAAAACAACAAACAAAACCACCACACCCCTTTAATTTGGTTCAGAGGATGGCAACAAACACTCTTATTAAGACAGTGCTGTTCAAAGAAAGGCAGTGGGGACCACCATCACCAACAACATTCTTTATAAACTCCTGCTTCCACCCACAACTTGTGTTGAAAACAGTTTTGCCTGCAGTTCAGTCTTTTTCCTCTTATTGCTCCCATCTGAGCTAAGGAAAATAACCACCACCAAGGAAGGCAACATTCTGCAATGAGAAATAATGGAGAGATATTTAGGAAAATCCCGGACTGTCAGAGTCTTCACAAGCACCAACAGACACTTAGAATGATTTCTAGCAAGTGGCATTTGCTATCTGAGCAGTCAAACCAGCTGCTTCTCCTCCTATCAGGCAACAAAGAAATCAAAATTATTCCACATACACCATCACTCTGTACATCTTCAGCGCTGAGTGCTGAGTGACTACACCAGCTGAACCAGTCTTTTGTGGACAGCTTTCAGATATGCTCCACTCAGATACATGCTCTGACTTGCTTACATTGTCTGTCATGCCTCTTCAAAGACCGAGGTGAAAGCATTCATGTTTGGGAGAGTAATTTATTTCCCTAACCAATTCTTCTGCTCACGCCTTCTCCTCGGAGAGTTTTAGCTGAACCTTGAACGGTGGACATGTGCAAGACATGCTTTCCTATGAAATACTCGTGATATGACCTCAGACTCATTGTATTTGGGTTTCTTTTGCTTCTTGTTCTCACTCTATTGTTTTGGCTCTTTGCCCAACCTGAAGAGGCAGGAAATGGGAGTATCAAAGATCTGACATTCCTTCTTGTGAAAGGAAGGGAGAGAACACATTCTGCCTAATTTTTCTGAGCACAACCTTCTCTCCCCATTTCTCAATGATTTTTGTGTACCATTCTTTTATATTTTAGCCAAGCCCTTCAGAAACCCATTTGGCTCTTCAGTAAATCTCTAATCACAGGAGGATGAAGAGGTGGGAGCGTGCTCTTCTGTATCAGGTATGAATGCACTGTGCCAGTCTGTGTGTGGCAGTGCTTTCAGTGTCCTGCAAGTGCAACCAGTCTCATTTCTTTACAGATGGGATAATACTGCTGAAGTGCCCTACTGAGGCATAATCCTCTTTTATTTCTCTATCTTTTACCTTACAGGACCCTTAAGATAAAATATCTCCCATAAATGAGAGCCAGCTCTTTCTCTGACAACTCATGAAGTTGTCCCTTCTTCCTTAAAGGCTTCACAAATCTTTGCTACTCTTAAAAGCCAAATCATTTGAGATTTGCCAGCCTGAAAATCTCATGCTTTAGGGTTACCATGCTCCCATAGCTCCAGTCAGTCAAATTTGCTGGAGACAAGTCTTTACTAGGAGCAGCAGGCACATCAGATAGGTTTCAGTAATGACTTGCCCATGCAGACCAGAAACTACACATCTCATAGAAGCAGCATAGGACATCCAGCTGCTACTCTTAAAAATGAAACACAGCTTTGGAGACCGTCAAATTTTCTCTCCATTTCAAACCCGAGGCCAATGATAATGCATAGAGCACAGAGGTAGCCTGGACCACAGCTTCTCCAAACACAGTTTAAAACATGGCTTTAAAAATTTGCATGTTTTCAGTCTCTGTGTCTCTCAAGTCAGGTGGCTGGTTCCCAGATGAGATCAAAGCTGGCAAGTAAGGGATTAGTCATAAAATCTGTGATGTGAATTCTTTTGAGGTCCACACTGCCTGCTTTCTTTGATCCTTTATGGAAGACGAGGACTTAGACTCAGCTGATCCAAAGCTCCCTTAAACTGTCACTTCTGAGTCTTCCTCAGGTAGCCTGTTTGGAAGTATGAATTAAGGAGAAGATACAAGATTTTTGTAGTGTATCCTTATGACCTTCTTATTTGTATGACTTATTTTCCCTTTAGATGGATGGTTCCTTGTGGCAACAGTTCCCGCCCTCACTTGCAGCCCAGTTTTGTGTTTTGCCTTATGTGGGCATTCTGGAACATAATGAAACTGTTACTATGAAAATTACTTTTGAAAAGAGAAATTTGTGCCATTTTTTCACTGGGGCCACTATTGATTTCTGGAGTCATATTCCCATCCTGGGTAGCTCCTGCTGAGTTATGCAGGGGCTGAACTGGCATATTTGGCTAATGTTTCCTTTCTTTTTATTATTTCCCCTCCCTCCCCCACTTCTAACTGTAGGTTTACATCCTGCATTCACATTAAGATCTCTTGCAGAAGCACCACTAAAAGGAAATTTTGAAACTGTTGCTTTACCTCTGGCCAGCATTAATTGCACTGGCTTGCATTTTTTAAACCTTTCTCACTATTTCCCTTGTGACAGATGTAATGCATATACTGGAGCCAAATATTTACAGCCATCTCCTTTCCCTCCTTTTTGGCTTGTGCACATCCCCCTGAGGAGTGTGCACACAAAGCTCAAGGAAGCCATTAGCTTAGGCTTTAGTGAATACAGAAAGCATGAGATTTACAGAACTTGCCAGCAAAATTCATTGTTCAGTTCCAGAATACCTTATGTTGTTCCTGGTTGTGGTCTGGGGGTTAAAGCAGGAAAGTGGGATTCCAGAGGCCTGGCTTCTTCCCCACAAAATTGTCTTGTCTGAAAGTTTCCCTGCCTCAGTTTAGACTTTGTGAAGCAATAACTAATTCTCCTCTTCCCATGCACTGCTGCTACTTCTGGTACTCCTTGGAAAGCTGAAAAACAAACAAACAAACAAAAAAAACCAAAACCCAACCAAAAAGCTAAGAAACTTATTGCAGCAGCAGCATGCAGGCAGGCAAAGAGGTGACCTACAACATACTGCCCAGCTGGGAAAACATAGGAAAGAATAGTCAAACACAATGGAAAAGCAAGGCTGTGTCAGAAAGATGAATGTTTATGAAAGGCTTTAAGAGTTACTACAAAAGCTATTCTTCTTCTTGTTTCTGTCACTGGCTCAGACTTTCCAGAACATGAACATGATACTCATCTCCTTTGGTCTCTCCCCCCATCCCCCAGCCTGTAAATTCCCAAAAGACAGAGCCAAGTGACTTCCTCAGAAGATATGCATTTAAATGTATGCATATATATGTATAAATATTCTGTGGGCAGCAGGAGATGAAATCTCTCTGTTCTCATTAGCCCCTTCTCCTCAGCTGGTGTGACCTTGTTTGAGCAGCTGGGACCTGCTGCTCTGGGACTTGAAGCTTTGGTTGATGATGAGGACCCCTTTCTCCTCCTCTGTTCCTTCTATTGAGAGGTCTCCTTCAGTACAACAGCAGTGCTCAGAGAAGCCCCACAGATGCAAACAAGACAGGGGGGAAAAGAGAAGCGAGACCTGCTTCTATCACCTTCTCTCCCTGCTGCTGGAGCATGGAGTCTACAAAAAGCTCATCCCAGCCACTCTTGGAGTTTGGCTGTTGCAATCCACTGCTGTGGATACCATGTAATCACAAGACAATTTACAGCTCCTCATTTTAACTTATTTTAACATGGCATGCATTTGGAGAAGCAGTACAGTAGCCTTTTACAGTAGCATTTTACCTCTGTTAAAAGAGACACCTTCCAGTTCAGGCATACCTTGAGGGTGGATTGTTCAGGTATGAAACCTGCTCTGCATGCTTAGCTTGTGGCTGTCTCAACTCTCAGATGATGGACATGTGGGACATGCTTGGCCTTAATCAAAACCCCCTGCACTCTTTCAGAGACTGTGACTGTATGTTTCCAAGAATGTTGTCCTCAGCATCTCCTCTAAATGCCTCTGAGACCTTCCAAGTGTTCTGATTTTTTTTTTTTTTTTCTTCACATGGGCAGAAGTAGAGGCTTGCAAGAAGGCCATGTCTTACAGGGGAAGTTTAGGCTGGAGGTGAGGAGAAAGTTCTTCACAGAAAGAGTTGTTAGCCATTGGGATGTGCTGCCCAGGGAGGTGGTGGAGTCACCATCCCTGGAGGCATTGAAAAAGGGAATGGATGTGGCACTTGAAGCCATGGTTCAGTAGTCATGAGGTCTTGGGTGACAGATTGGACTTGATGATCTTTGAGATCTTTTCCAACCTTATTGATTCTATGATTCCTTCTTTGGTCTCAGAGATGTCTCCAGCACTGCAGAATAAGCATATGAGCTTATTCTGTGATTTATGTTGAAAAGTTCATACCCAGGGTACATCACAAAACTCATGGATCACAAGCATTGGACTCCACGTAATGTCTCCTGTTTAGTGGATAATATCTAGTTGCTTAGCTCCCTGATCTGCACTTAATGAGGGATTATGCATTCTGCTCTCTTTTGCTGCCCTCACGCTCCCTGCCATTACTGAGTGGGACAAGAGGCAGTGAGGATTTGCTGGAGTTTCAGGAACAAATAGCATCCAGCCTCACTCACACACATAATTTCTACAGCCGTGGATCTCTCTCCCTCTGTGCACTTGCATGCAGACTAAGACTAGAGATCAGATGCACAAATATTTTGGGGAAATACATGCATTATGTCTTCACCTGTTCTGCCAGACATGGAGAGTGTTATTTAAAAAGCTGAGTGCTCTGATGTCAGAGGGAAATGTTCTGTAACACAGTGACAGCTGGATGCAGAAAGAGCTACAGTCTGCAGCTGAGGACTGGCAGGAGTCTGAGCCAGTGCCATGGCAACAGGCATCAGTACCTGTCAGGAGCTGGGGAATCACGATGCTCACGGCTTGTGTTACTGCTGCACATTTGTGTCACTGACACTGAGGCTGCGTTGCAGTTTACATGACAAAGATATGCTGCCTGTGCAGAAGTGCTCTTGGACAGACTTTGCTGCAAAACCAGATTCCCCTCCCCTTAAATATTCAAACTGTGTTTAAATCATACCTATCGATGCACCTAAGCAGAAAAAAATGAAAGCTGGCCGTGGCTGCAGGGATTGGTGGAAGGGAAAAGTCATAATCGCTCTTTGCTAATTGGTGAGCAATTAGCTAGTTATGCTACAGGACTTTTGAAGCAGGTTAAATTGACTAACAGACAAAGCTGATTTGTAAACAAAATGGCTGGATGTTCGGGAACCAATTAGAGAAGGAAAATTGGCAGCAGCTGGGAGGCTGTCGGGAGTCAGGCTGGTGTCAGAAGGAGGCTGCTTGGAGCAGTGATGCTTTATCAGCTTGTTTTGCTAAGCGTGAGCCAGCTATGAGGTTTAAAAATTGGAATGTTGTTTAGTTATTAAATACCCCTTATATATTTAGTATATCTTTTATAGAGCAATATAGACATATGCTATACATAGTATAGCATTTCTCCTGGTATCTTAAATCTGATTAACTCCATTATTTCGTCAACATTTTTGCTTATAAACCATACTTGAAAATACAGCAAGATGCAAAGTACTGTTTAAAGCATTTCTCCCTTTTCATACATGCTATGCTCTAATGTATGAGAAGACCACCCTGCAGCCCATATCTTTGTCACAGAATAACAGAATGGTTGGAGTTGGAAGGGATCTCTGGAGATCATCTAAAACAAGCCCCTGCTAATGCCTGGATCAAGTTGCACAGGAAGATATCCAGTCAGGTTTTGAATGTTTCCAAAGAAGGAGACTCCACAACCTCTCTAGGCAGCCTGGTGCAATGCTCCATCACCCTCAAAGTAACAAAGTTGTCCTTAAATTGAAGTGAAACCTCTTGTTTTCTAATCTGTGCCCATTGTGCCTCATTCTGTCATTGGCCACCACTGTACAGAGCCCAGCCCCACCCTCATGACCTTCACTCTTTATATATTTATATGCATTGATAGGATCCCCTTCTCTGTCATCTTCTTTCCAAGCTAAAGAGCCCCAGGGGTCTCAGCCTCTCATAATGGAGTTGCTCCAGTCCCCTCACCATCATGACCCTTCACTGGACTGTCTCTAGTAGTTCCCTTTCCCCTCCTTTCTCCTCTCAGAGCTTGAGTGCTGCAGAGCGTCATTTGACTGCACAGAACGATTGCTCTTGAAATTGGGTTTGCAACTTGTTCTCCTGCAGGTGAGGTGATTCACACATGTTGCTCAGTCAGAGAGAATATCTGGAGGTAAACCCAGTGACTAGCAAAACCACCCAATTAACACAAAGCTAATGTTGGTCTCAAGGGAATTTCAGAAGGCAGGCACTGTTGCTTTAGCATTTCCAAATGTCAGAGGATCACATTCTTCTGTGGAACAAATAACAATGATGAAAAGTGTTTATTGGTAAACTGTGAGTCAGATCTGATCATCTGGATTACAACAGTGGCCTCAGTAGGGGAAACATCACAGAAAATCCTGTCACAAAGCCACAGTCAACTGTGAGACTTTGCTATGATTACTCAGGAGAGGAATCAAATCTGCTGAACTTCAGGTAAGGTCTCTTGGGTTCTCTACCCTCATTGCATCAAATATGATCTTTTACTCCAGTCTCCCCCTCACTGACAACCAGCATGAAAGGAAGAAATCCCTTATGAAACAAACTAGAAAGCAAAAATACTGAGATAAAACTCTCCTGAGCTCTCTTCAACATCATTGAAAGCTGGGTGGATGTGAGGAGTTAAGGTCATTTTCTAAGTGTCCTCGTTCTTGTGCTTCACTCTATAAAGAGGTGAAGGCACTCGCTGTCAAGTCGAAGGAAACATTAGGAGAACAAGGAGGATTTTCAGCACAACCAAAGAGTTCAAAGTATGCATTGGCAACAAATGCTGCTGCCTTTTCAGATTTAGTCATTTCTGCAGAGGAAAAAGGTTTATGCAGAAAAGCATAAATGTATGTAAAAATATAAATGCTGTAGGTGAATCTTAACCCTTGAATGAAAAAATACACAGGATGTAAATACCTATTACCCACATCTGTTCTGGTGTTCTGATTGCTTCTTTTTACCTTTGCAGCCAAAAGTTTCTAGTGAAATCATCACCTTGGCTGAGCAATCAGCCTCTAATCAAGATTCCCTGACAGCTTTCTTTAAGCATATATATTTTCTTCTGTCTTAAATGTGGACTATGACTAAAATCACCTCAGTTAAAATCCCAGCTGGAGCTGCCTAGCAGATTCATATTCATTTAATGAACTTGGAGCCTTGCAGATCCACATCCACTTAATGGCTCATCTTTTCTGTGTAGAGAGCAGATGACTGTTTCCAGGTAAAGTTTTTGTTTAATCAGGAACCCTCTTTTAGGCCTTACCTGAACACTCTCCAAATTGCCTGCAAACTGTCACTCTTTTCGAGCAGAAAATTAAATGAGATCTCTAGGTCCATAGTAGCCCTGGGTAAGTGGAAGGGATTGATGCTAGGAGGAGGAGAGGGGTGTCACACAGGCTGAGCCCAGGGCAGAACTGCTTTGCGCAGGGGGCTGGTGGGAGCTTCCTGTGCTGACAGCATCAGCGCCAGCTGCCCACAGCTTTCCATGGCACAGTTGGCACTGCTGATTTAAACAGGCTGATGAATGTGACCTCCTAAATGAAATGTTAGTAATTATGCAGTATAGATAGAAACAGCTCACATTAAAAGCATTTCATAGCAGGGTCCTTTTTCATTTTTGTTTACTTGTTTGTTTTGAGAAGGGGGAGGTTAGCTAATTGTCAAATGAGCTCTTGTTTGTTAACACAAATACTCAGTAGATATTCCAAATGACCTTGGCTCTGTATCTCCTGCACTAGTTCCTCCTGGGGATCAAAAGAAAACACAAACAACTTCCAAGTGGGTGTGAAAAGGCTGAAGACCAACGTGTGAGATGTCAATAAGCATTTTCCTTGTCAAACTTGTCATTAGTGCATGTGTTAAAGCAAAGAGAAGACCTAAAGGAATACAATTGTCCTTCATGGGAGATTTATCATACAAAGATCCTCCATCAGCATCTCATCAGAAATCACACTTTTGATCTTTCTTTGGATTTTCGTGGAGTGAGATGCTTTTATGTAGCTGTTACTAGTGCTACAAGGAACCATTTTTGCTTAACAACCAGCCCCCAGTAAGAATTGAAAGAGGAAAGGAGAGCTCAGAGACACCAGTCTCTCTGTCACATCCATCCAAACAGTGACAAGGCAAAAATATAAACACTGTAAGTGCAAGTGGAAAGGATGTCAAAGGAAATAAAGTGCTGTCATGTTCTTATGAACAATAAGACTGTGAGGGCTACTCATGGCTGGAAGAAAAAATAATAGCCACAAAGTGTCTGCTGAAGTACTGCAAAGAGCTTGGATTAGCCACAGGAGCAAAAGTTATGAACAGCTTCTGAACTTGTTATTTGCAAGGATTGCAATCACTAGATATATTAAGTTACCATTTGGTGTTATTTGGATTCATTTAACACTAAAAATAGTTTATAATTGTTATTCTTATAGCCTCTAATTATACACTATAATTTATCAAGACCACCTCCCACAGACCTTTAGAAAACTAGTAGCATAATAGGTCGTCATTGCAATGTATATATGTAGTTTAGAGCTATTTTAGGCTCTTATTACCATGGTATCTATGAGCTTTTAAAGCTAACTGAAGAAGCAGTTCCCTAGTGGACTTCATAGAAAAAGTGATTGGCCATTGGAATGGGCTGTCCAGGGAGATGGTGTAGTCACCATCACTGGAGGTGTTTAGGAAGAGACTGGATGGGGTGCTTGGTGCCATGGTTTAGTTGATTAGATGGTGTTGGGTGATAGGTTGGACTCGATGATCTCAAAGGTCTCTTCCAACCTGGTTAATTCTATTCTACTCTATTCATGTTGGCTCTTGCTGCCTCTCTCACATGAGTACAGAAGCCTTTCCTTTGTCTACAAAAGAGTCAGCTAAATGCAATGAAAAGCTGTATACAATTGAATGTGTAGTCTGCACAGCTCTTTTTCCCTTTCTGAAGAGTTTCAGATGGCAGGGAAAATTTATAGCCACCTTTTCACCTTCTCATTTGTGAAAAAGGAAAGGCAACTACCAGAAGATAAATTGGTTAGTTAAAATACCAGCAGTAGAATAGTGTCCATGAGAGAATGGGGCATTTCAGAAATCACTCATTGCTCTCCCATAGCTCAGATATGTAAGAAGAAACAAAAGAAGCTGAAAGCTCAAAGAGAGCAATAATTTAAACAAGTTGCATCACACAATCATTGTAGTAAGACTATAAAGCACCTGGGAGAACCAGGATATTACTGGAACCCTGATAATGCTGCTTTCATGCTCTAAGATCAAATGCTAAAGTCAAAGCAACAGGCAAATCATGAAAGGATAAAAATAAGAACAAGTAACACTCAGAAACTGAGAAATAAATTCTTTCTTTCATCTGGCTGTACAATTAAGATGACCCTGTCATTGGAACTGAGCAGAGTACCAGCAAAATGTCTTCAAGAGGGAAAACATCCTAAGGCTATGCAAAGTTTTCCTTATTTGCTTTATCCTCCAAATTTTGTCTTTTTCTGGTTGGTGATGTGACTGAGAAACCTGACTAAAAATCAAATGCCCCTCAAATAAACTTTTAGGATCCATGTACATCTATCTCAGAGATTCTTTTTTGTACAGTACCTGTCTGCATTGCACCTGAGATCATAGAATCATAGACTCAATAAGGTTGGAAAAGACCTCAAAGATCATCAAGTCCAACCTGTCACCCAACACCTCATGACTACTAAACCAAGTGCCACATCCAATCCCCTCTTGAACACCTCCAGGGATGGTGACTCCACCACCTCCCTGTTTTGCTCTCACTGTTAACTTTGAAATCTTAATCGTTGCCTGGTACAACTCAGCAAAATTCCCCTGGCTATTTCTACATCCACAATGATCTACACCAGTTAACAGTCTGAGACATTCTTTACTTTTTATGCTGCCTAGGGTTTTACCTGAGATCCTTTCCTGGTGGGTTTTTTTATTTGGGGTTTTGTTCTCTTTTTTTCAGTCTCTCCCTTTTGACATGTTTATAACAGGAAATTTTTGCCTAAGTGTGCAGAAAGTTTATTACAGGTGGAAAATTATTACATTGCTGATTATATGTCTTCTTCTGGAACTCCTACATGGTCTGAATCTATTTATGACAGGTTTGGTGGTGGTTTGATTTTTCCTTCAACTCTTCATTACTTTTCCATATGATTGACAGTTGTTAGTCCAAAAAGATTTCTTTCAGTGCTGTGTGTTGACATGCAGTGATGCCATTTGACTTAAGTCACCAAAGGCTTAAACCACTGATGGCCCTGAAGATCAGGGATGAAGAAATGACTCCATTATCTGTTAGAATTCTAACTTTCAAATACAAAATCATGGCAGCCTCTGTCACTCAAGGAAGGGTTTCTATACATAATGAAGCCACTGCTGCTACTGTCTTGGTGGCTTGTCTGGGAGTGCAAGATTAGATGGAGATCAGTAGCTGAACTGGTGATATTTGAGAAATGTAGAAATCTCCAGTACTGTTGAAATAACACATTTCTTCACAGGGTCTGGCAGATTCACTCTCTGCACTGTGGCTGATGCCTTCCATCAGCAGCAGTCAGAGCTGTTATTTTCCTTGGATTTCAGAAGCCTGAAGTCGCAGGCGTCTTGGCAGAGCAGATCATTGCAGCAATCCAAAAGACTCTGGCACTCCATTGTTTCTCTTCAGCTTGTTTTGATTTTGTTCTTTTGTTGTCTCTTACTCTTCAGTCTCTATTTGCCAGGAGAGAGGCCACCCTACTTCTTATGCACATCCCTTATAAGTATTTTCCTCACACTTACTGCCTCCAATGACTGACTTTTGACTAAAGGAAGAAGAATGGCCAGTTTTCAGTGACTATTTTGAATTCTCTGCTGAGATTCTTTTGGTACCAAAGCAATCCATTTTCATGCTGGCCAGTAAATAATATCTAAAATTTTTAGACTTCCACAAAATTGTAAATTGCTCCATTAAAAAAAAAAAAAAAAAAAAAAGGCAAAAAACCAAACCAAGAAAAATAAAGGAATTAATTTTGAACATTTGAAATGATAGCATTGACTCTGCTGTGTTTTTCATGGCAATATGTCTGCAGTATTGCAGTTACCTTAGTATCCCACATCCCTGCTAACTCATGCCTCAGCTGTGGGACATTTTGTAGGCTTTCTCTGGCTTGGAGCTTTGCTTGCCATGGAAACCTGAACGTGAGAGGAGTTAAGGAAGATGTTCCAAACTCAGGTCTCCTGGTGAGGCACTGGCACAGGTTGCCCAGGGAGGTGGTAGAAGCCTCATGCCTGGAGGTTTTTAAGGCCAGGCTGGATGTGGCTCTGAGCAATCTGATGTAGTGTGAGGGATGAAAATGGATGATACTCGAGGTCCCTTCCAACCCTAACAATTGTATGATTCTAAAACCAGATTTTGCCATGGGGAGCTCTTCCTCAGTGCATCAGTGGAGGATGGATGCTTCTGCTTCTTTAGCCATAGCCACCAAGGGGACACCAGCCACTGGATTCCTACCATGAGATGCCTTGGAGCTGAAGGAGAAAAGAGCTTTTGCCACACTTGTTTGCTCTTTTCTCTTAGCCCTTTCCTAGAGAATCTCTCCTTGTTTGTTATCAGTTATCCAAATATCTAGTTGTGCTTTACGAGAATGTTTCTTTCCTGATGCTGAGAAACTCAAATTCCTTCTTCAGAATCAATTTGTGGACATAGCTGACTCTGTTGGACTGTAAAATTGCATTTATTAACAAAACTGATGATACAGGAAGGAATTTTAAAAGGGGGGAAAAATATTTCTACAAGCAAAAACAAATTTCCACTGGTTTACAGTGACCTAAAGCTGTTTTCAGCTGGCTTTGAAAGGGCAGGAAAAGATCACAAAATTCTCTGCCTTCTTTTTATTGGCACCTTCCAGCCTGCTTTAAATTTAAATCTAGTGCTTGTGATCATTCTAAAGAGGAGAGTCCATTATAGTGCATGTCTATACATTGTGAGGATAAACAGTCTTTGGGGTGTCATTTGTCTTAACCAGAAGGTTATTTGAAAGGTCACTGAGCTACATAAACTGTTTTTTTAATTAACCTGGGCATGGCAAATGCAGAAGATTCTATTTTATGTCCATGCTGCTATGCTAGAAGCAAAAAGGGAAACCCACGGTGATTAAAGGCTCTTATTTATCTGAAATCATTTTCCCAAGGTGGAAAATATTAATTATATGCCCAGCCAATAACTCTTAGGTTAATCTAACAGGTCTACAGATAATTAGGGAGCTAAAGAAAGAAAGAAAAAATATCTGTAAATAAACAAAACTTTATAAGTTTGCACAGCATTTTACAATGCAACAAATCAAGCTCTGCAGAAACTTTCAGCTGAGTAAATGTACTGCAAACCCTGAGGCATGCTTTGCTTCTTCCATGAAATAATTTAGTCCTTTCCATTGTGTGAAATGTTAACTCTAATAAAGGACAGCAGAATTTGCATTGCTTTGCATTGCATAGAATAGACTAGCCAGGAATAGACTAGACTAGACTAGAAGAAGAGAATAGAAAGAAAGAAGAAGAGAAGAGAAGAGAAGAGAAGAGAAGAGAAGAGAAGAGAAGAGAAGAGAAGAGAAGAGAAGAGAAGAGAAGAGAAGAGAAGAGAAGAGAAGAGAAGAGAAGAGAAGAGAAGAGAAGAGAAGAGAAGAGAAGAGAATTAACCAGGTTGGAAAAGACCTTTGAGATCATCAAGTCCAGCCTATCATCCAACACTATCTAATCAACTAAACCCTGAGGAATAGGTTATTTAATACATACTTTAAAACTTAGCTCAGTCATGATGGTATAGTGAGATTGACTGTTGTTTCTTGCTTTCTTCAGCAGGTGCAATCTTCATTATCCCTATTAACTGGGGAGTGGGAGGGTTTATACCTTTCAATAAATTCACTTAAAATTGGTGCAAAGGGATTTTGAAGTTAGCTGCACATTGCAAGTATCTGTTTAATATCAGCCAAGGAGATAACTAATTGCAAGCAAACATCAGCTGGAATGATCTGAATTTTTTGGCCCCACTTGAGAGGAAATATTTTGCCTAGCAACATGCAGATGTTTAAATATTCCTAGGGAGCTGATATGCATAAAACTGTTCCTTTCCAAAAGATGTTATATCATTTAGGACCTTAAACTTTGTTGACTCTGACTTTTTTAAGGGCTTTTGAAAGTGGTTTTCTCCTGTTTCCTCTACCACTTTTCTCCTCTTCAGGATCAAAAGCCTCAATGTTCAGAATGTTTTTTAGAGGCAAGTGGGTCTGGGTCACAGCCTAGAGGGGGAAGAGGGAGAAGTAGAGGAGGGGGAGTATCACATTATCAGCCTTACTCTGAGGCTACCATGAGACACTGAGTCTCACAAAGCAGCATGAATTGTTGGCTCACAAGAAATAGAGGTGTACATCCTCTGCAATGGCTGGGTTGGAGTGAATATCCCTCTCATCTAATCTAGCTTTCTTAATGTGCCTTTTAAAAGACATAACATCATGGGGGGTCAGGGCTGTGGTTTATTTTTCACAGTGTTTAAGAGCTTTTTAGCTGTGGAATCCAGGCTAGTTATCCCTCAGCAGTGTGTTATTGACAACCCACCTGTTTCCACGTTTCATTCTCTAGCTCTGCTGACAGCAACCAGCATACATGCAGTAATCCAACTCTTCATGGGTCCTTTTTTTCCCCCCTCATGTTACTGTGCTAACAGAACATTCCCTCTATGAGATAGTTTTCTGTTTCTTACCTGAATAGAATTTTGACATAAGTTTCTCTGTGCCTCAAATGACAATCATTGCACAATACGAGTTTCATGTAGATGATGCCTGGAGTATATATCCACGAGTAAGCATTCTGAATGAAGGCTGACAATGCTGAGTTGTATTCACTGCTGCCTTCAATATCAATGGAAAACTTTCTCTGGCTTCCATGGGAGAAATACCAGTTCCTCTAAGGATCTCCATAGTGTAATCATAGAATCATAGAATCAATAAGGTTGGAAAAGACCTCAAAGATCATCAAGTCCAACCTGTCACCCAACACCTCATGACTACTAAACCGTGGCACCAAGTGCCACATCCACTCCCCTCTTGAACACCTCCAGGGATGGGGACTCCACCACCTCCCTGGGCAGCACATTCCAATGGCTAACAACTCTCTCTGTGAAGAGAACTCTCTCTCTCCTCACCTCGAGCTTAAACTTCCCCTGGCACAGCTTGAGACTGTCAGCCCTAGTGTAATGTCAGTCACATAGAATACCTGCTTCTATATGTTTCATTGATTTATGCTATTCAGTCCCTCAGATACTTAGTAAAATGAATCAAAAGGATTGCTAATTAGCATCAGATCAAGTGTGACTGTACTGTTGCTTACTTGTGGTGAGCACTGACACAACTGCTCTGGCAGTTACAGCGTTTTACAGGTGCATGACACTTCTTCAGTGGACTGTAGGTGAAAGGAGAGAGAATTTCTGATGGTCTGGACTAAGCATAGCATTCACCTTTACTAAAGCACTGCTGACTGAATGTAGTTGAGCAAGTTCATGCAGCTGAGAAGCCACTTTGTGACCACTCCTGCCCTATGCAATAGACTGTACTAGTCACAAGGAATGTTTCAAAGCAGGTGTCCAAGAAACTTTTATTAAAGCAACCAAACTCTAAATATTTCTTAGCAGGTTTTTTTCTCTGTTGTTGTTGTTGTTGTCTTTTTCTACACAACCACTTTTTGAAAAGTTTTAGAATAGGTCATATTTCAGATATTAGTTTTCAAGCAGTATTAACTTTCTTTTCATAGCTCTTAACCTTGTCAAGAACAGGAAAAAATCCCAAGCATTCAATGAGATTCGATCCTTCTGTGTATCTAAATTACTACATTCATGGAAACAGAAGTATCCAATTTTTTCTGTTCCTGAGCATACATGCCTAATTGGCTAGTAGGGTATGTTTGAGTTCCTTTGGGATATTTCAATGGGGGGAAAAAAAGAACACAATGCATGCAGAAACTAAATTGGAAGCAATCTATGGCTGAATATTTGAATAGTGTCCAAGCCTTTTACTCTTGGCATAGGAATTTTTCAATTTGAATTCTGCTTATAAGCAGGGTGATTCCTCTGGATACAGCTCATGGCTATTTGAGCCATGTCTAAAAGCAAGTTTATCCCTGAAAGCACTGACTTCAGAAAGTTAACATCTCATGGTCTGTGTTGTTTTTCTCTTGGCTCATGGCTTGAAACTCTAAGAGGCCCTATGATGAGAAAACAGCCATGATTGTTAATGAGCTTGTGGGCAGGTATATTGGCTCTGGCTGGGGTGGAGTTAATTTTCTTCATAGCAGCCCATATGGATTGGATTTGTGACTGAAACAGTGCTGATTGCACACCAATGCCTTGGAAGTTTATCAGCAATGCCTGTACAGCATCAAGGGGTTGGGGTTTTTTTGTGTTGTCTTTTTTTTTTCTCCCCACTCAGCCTTCACACCAAGGAGAAGAGGCTGCCCCCTCCTCGTTCCAACCACCCTTCAGGTAGTTGTAGAGAGCAATGACGTCTCCCCTCAGCCTCCTCTTCTCCAGACTGAACAGCTCCAGCTCCCTCAGCTTGCTATGGTCAATGTAGGAACTGTCACCTCTGATGTAAAACTTTTCCTTGTCTCAGGCTGGCAAGCCTCTACCTCTCCCTACTGTCATCGGGTTTTGTATGGAAGTAAACCCCACACTATCTGCTGTGCAAATAGCTGAAATCATGGCACAAAGTTTTAAATGTTAAAACAAATCTCCTCCTCTGTTGCAGGAAGCCAAGGTATTCAGGAGCAGAGTGACTGAGCCAAGGAAATGGGGTTTAAAATTAACAACTTAATTATCACTTTCCTAATTATTTTCCTCCCATGCAGATATGCACTAGAAGAGTGCAGGAACCAAACTGTCAAGCAGGACTGGAGATAATTAATATTAGAAGTGAAAAATGTAGCCACCAGCATCATACTTCCTAATGGTGTCTGCCTTGCAGATAGCAAAACCAACACTGCACAAAAAACATCCCTGTAAAATGTTCCTGCAGTGACACTTTGAGAAGAAACACACAAATGTTATTTGAACCTTGCAGGCTATTCCTTGCCTTCTTTGTTTTGTTTTGCTTTCTTTCTTTCCTTTTCCTCCCTCTAAAGCATTCTGGGAAGCCCTGTTCTGGCTTTAATTATATGTGTTCAGGTTTTTTTGCACCAGTCCAATCCAGCACAGGGGTACCATAGCCATCTCTTTTGGCAATTTCAGCTGCAGCCGAAAGGTAGAAAGAGAGAGTAACCCAAAAAGCTTCTTCAACATCTCCATTGATAGAATATTTAGTAGAAGGAAACAGAGACTTTCATGATTGATCTCATGGCAGGTAAAAAGACAGACTGCTCTGCATTCTTCCATACTCCCAACCAACACTGAAACAGCTATTGGCCTTTGCCCAGTTAGATTTTCAGTAAGAAAGAAATGATGGGAAAATGTTTCCTACTGGGAGGTCAAAGTTGGGTAGAAGTCATGAAGAATGAGTGCACCGCCTGCAGACTGAAAGTGGAAGACCTAAATTTTACATCCTGCTTTGCTGCTGCCTTCTTTTAGGATTGTAGACAAAATATCTTTCTTTTGCCCTCATTTCTCTATCAAGATAGGGGTAGGATTACTCTCACGTCACTGAAGATCAGGTGCTGCTTTATGTCATGCAGGTAAGGCAGAAAAACTTATTCCTTTGCCAAATTACATTCCTCAGGATCTTCCAAGCACAGACTGGCCTGTGCACTGAAGTGTTATGGAGAGACAAGTGAGGTTCTTGCTGGGATAAAAGGCACAGAGAAGCTTCACATAGCAGTAACCAGTGCAGCAGCTGTCCCTGGCTCCTGTCTGAAGGAAGATCCAAGCAGCTTTAGCCACACAGCCACTTCTGAGCCAGAGGCTGGATTTCTGTCTTGATATTTAAATTTGCTGGAGTGAAGATTTTAACTTACAGGATAATTTTCTAGCTTTCTAGCTCATTTGCTGTGGCTGTTTGTAAAAGTAGTCTTTTGACTGAAGACAAATAGGTAATTGGTGAGGAGTGAAAGTTTGGTGATGACTCTCAATCTAACATATACTTGCTATATGTGGAAATGTTGACTGTGATTGAGGGAGGAAATAAATTAGATGAAGTGAGGCTTACATAGCAATATAAGCACAGGACATAGATGATGCAAAGAATTTCTGCATGGAAGAATAATAGACCAGCATGTTCATATCAGCAAAGACTAATAGCTCACGTGGCAAACTAAAGCAGGTGCCAAAGAGAAGCGGTAGGCTGAGGAGGAGCAGCAGTGTTACCATGCAGGAGTTCAACACAGTCACACTGAATAGGTTCTTCCATAAATGAATGATGTGGAGTTCTGACACATCCAAGAAAAAAAACTAACAACAGATTCATGACTATGTCCATATCAAGCTAAACAAACACAGTGTTCTCTTCCCAGCTGCTGCATTTTGGGTGCCAGCCCTTCAGAACTAGTAAGGCTGAAGGGCAAAACTAGTAGACCAATGCACTGTTACAATTCCACACAGGCAGAGGACCTGCCACAAGAGGGATAGGGTGCCGTGGGTTGCACCTGTTCAAGGACTGCCACGAGCCAAAGGCCTGTGACTCAGAGCCACCATCACAGTGTCTGAATCGCTGTGCTCCAGCTTGTGCATCTCCGAAGTGTCCGGGCAGCATGTGCATCTGCACCCTACACATCTGCACCATCTACACATCTGCATCTGCACACTACACATACACGTGCATCGCAGCACTTCCTCAGCTGTCCAGGGCCCTTTTACTGAGAAGCATCCCTGACTATGAAACACATAAGAAAGTCAAAACCTTGCAGGTTGCCATAGGATCTGGCTTTGTACTTTGCAAACTCCATGGTGGGTGATGATGGAATAATGCAGGCTGCAGATGGGAAGACTCAAGCCTCACCTCATTCAGTGTGACTTCCTAAAGTCTTGCTAGACACCTCTGTTTTTCACTTAGGATGTAAAGGGAACATCAGGTTGAAGGAAAAGGAAATTTGGAGCTAGTAAAACACATGATCCTCACATGGAGGTGGAAACAATGTAGTTCCTCTGTTGAACTTTTCATGAGGGGAGAAGATTTCCAAATACCTCAAAGTGTTTTATGCTGTGAGTGAAAAAAATCCCTATTGTTATTCTTCTCCAGCACAGCCTCCTGAAAGCTAGCATGTCACACCTTAGGGCTATTGTTCAGAAGTGAGTCTTGATAAAGAAATGCTCTCTTCTCTTCCCTTTAAAAATACAAATTGTCTCTGCTTCAAAATCATTGATACTGTGCATCAAAGGATTTACCCAAACTGCCTCAAATCCCGCTCCAGTGAGAAGCCTGATGCTGGTATGTTAAGAAAAAATGGAGCTGGAGTCTGTTCAAGGTTTTTCAAAAGTGTTGAAATTGAATCCTCTTGCCTTGATGGTGAGGGCAAATTAACTTGCTAGAGCAGGCAGTCCATGCAGTGGCTTCCCACCACCCCAGTTCAGGTAGAGCTCTCAAGTGCCCAGCAGGCTGGTAGGAGCAGGGATCCTTTGACTGCCTTTCCAAGCTGGGACTGGAGTATCAAAGTTCAATGGAGCTTCACCCAGCGCTGATGCTTGGGTACCTGCTGCCCAGCAGCAGAAGTGAGATGCATGAATGGCCCATGGATGCATCTTACATCCCTGCCCAGTCTGAGAGCCTGCCATGAGGGAGCTATGGTCTGCACCCAGGCAGCCACCCTTTAGGAATTCTCTGTCTCAAAACCTGTGCAAAGCTAGAGCTTAGTAATAAAAGTTCACCTGTGTCTCTTGTTCCTACTCCTCAGGAAAACAGATTTATTTTCTCTGAGAGACATTAAGCAAAAAAAACCCACCAAAGGGCTACAGCTTTAACATCACAAATATACTTTGGATCTTAAAGAAATTTTATATCTAAAAATATCACAGAATCACCAAGGTTGGAAGAGACCTCAAAGGTCATCAAGTCCAACCTGTCACCACAGACCTCATGACTAAACCATGGCACCAAGTGCCAATCTCCTCTTGAACACCTCCAGGATGGTGACTCCACCACCTCCCTGGGCAGCACACTCCAATGGCTAACGACTCTCTCTGGGAAGAACTTTCTCCTCACCTTGAGCCTAAACTTCCCCTGGTGCAGCTTGAGACTGTGTCCTCTCGTTCTGGTGCTGGTTGCCTGGGAGAAGAGACCAAACCCCTCCTGGTTACAGCCACCCTTCAGGTAGTTGCAGACAGCAAGAAGGTCTCCCCTGAGTCTCCTCTTCTCCAGGCTAAGCAACCCCAGCTCCCTCAGCCTCTCCTCACAGGGCTGTGCTCCAGACCTCTCCCCAGTCTCGTTGCCCTTCTCTGGACACATTCAAGTGTCTCGATGGCCTTCTTAAACTGAGGGGCCCAGAACTGGACCAGTACATACTTTAAAAATATCTAGAAAACAATACATTTCTCTCTTTTCTATGTTGCTAATTAAACTTTCCGTTCTTGTGCTTGCATGTAAATGGTTATGCATGTGTGTTCATATATATGTGTGTGTGTGTGTGTGTGTGTGTGTGTGTGTGTGTGTGTGTGTGTGTGTGTGTAAAACATGTCTAGCAAACCCCACACTTCTTGTTAGACTTTCCAGTTTAAGAAAAATACTGGTCAAATATCATCAAAATGAAGCATCTCTTAAGTATATTATTAGATTCCTGGTTATTTTTTTAATAACTTGAGTGGTTCATTTGAAGAGTTTCCAACCTGAGATACATTTTGCTCTGTGTGAGCATAAGAATGCAAGAAGAATGTGGGTTTTATTATAGTCTGCTTTCCAAAATATGTTCTTTTCTGTTTTCTAATTACATGAATATGAAAAAAGGGAAAAGGAAATAACTTCTAATTATATAGAACAACTCTTGTTTTTTCCATTGTGAGTGGAAGAGAAATGCATTCACAGTGCTATAAAATATATGTGAAGCAATTATATCATCAGGACTTCTTTTTGTGTGTAAGTTATGTGCTATGGAAATGAAGCAATTATGATATCATGACTTTTTGTTGTTGACTGGGAAATTAGCCTGCTGTTTGAGTAATTGCAAAGATATTCTCCTTTATTGGATCTTTCTATAACAAGTATTAGAAGCAATTATCAGTAACTGAAGGGGGAGTGGGAATAGCTTGCTTGCAAAATAAGAAAACCCCAAAAAGCAGTAATGTTGCTTTGCTGTTACTACAGCCTGATTTACACACCATGTGAGATTCAGGAGATGCTCCTTATATACTGGTTTTAGTTTCACACTATGCTTGAGAAGCACAGAAAAAAATATAAATCTCTTTATGCTTCAAATACAGAAGAGCTTGGTGGTTTCAATTACAATTAGGCTCAGTGACATGAGCAACAGAAAACTAGAAAGGCAATAATCTCTTGCTAATTATTCAGAGCAAAGGTTAATATCCCCATCAGTGACAGAAAAGATACAAATTGAGAATGGCCTCAGACATCACACTGCTACCCAAGCTCTGAGACGGCTTTCTGAGACAGGACAACGTGGCTGTGAAGTAGTTACATTGGGTGATGTGAGAATTGGAAATAAAACTATGGATCTGCCAATTCCAGGAACCCCAGTTTGGGTCTGAGTCCAAGCACAAGGAAAGTGGGTTCTTCTTAATTCCTTGCATATCTGGTACTCCCAGGCAGCCAGTACCAGAACAAGAGGACACAGTCTCAGGCTGCGCCAGGGCAGGTTTAGGCTGGATGTTAGGAGGAAGTTCTATAAAGAGAGAGTGGTTGCCCATTGGAATCGGCTACCCGTGGAGGTGGTGGAGTCACCTTCATTGGAGGTGTTCAGGAGGAGACTTGATGGGGTGCTTGGTGCCATGGTTTAGTTGTTTAGGTGGGTTGGGTTGGTTGATGGGTCGGATGCGATGATCTTGAAGGTCTCTTTCAACCTGGTGTATTGTATTGTATTGTACTGACCTGTATCATGAGCTGGGCTCCAGGCTCCTGGTATTCACCCTCTGACTAAGAAAAAGCCACAGGTATGAGCCAGCCCCTAAGCTTGTGATGGACTTTTGGTCAGCGTTGCTAGATGGTTAAATGAGAAAAAAACATAGAGGCCACCTCTTAGTGTTAATTTCCTGATATTCTTGTCCCAGTTGCCAACACAATGCATAAGAAAATGTTAGGGTATAATACAGTATGCTGCACCCTCCTGCTTTAGCATCATTTGCAAATATAATCCAGACCAAGTCCCTATTTATGGAGAGATGCAACCCTGCTAAAAGTTAGAAAATCTATGCTTTGCTGCATTGTTCCCTTATAATTTAATGAGGAAAAAATCAGTATAATATGCCTGATTTGCACAAAGTTTTGTGTTAGCAGAGGAGTTGATCTAAACACAGCAGCTCTCACATTAGTCATTTTCCTTGTATTTTTGGTATCATTAATGAATATTTACAGATGTTCAGCCAAGAGTACATAGCCTGCTGATTATAGTTGCTATTTTAAGGTCCAGTGTTGTAAACATTTCCAAGTGGGCATCCTACTTACTAATGGAACCATTTCAAAGTGAGGTTTTATAGTTGTGAGAGTCATAGCCACTGCTTACATGTTTGCAGTTTAAGCCTTCAAATTGAAAGAGTAATAAGGCATTAGTTGCAACTGCACTTATTTAGTTATTTATTAAGGTTTTGTGCTATTTCTGTGCCCAAGCAAGAAATTAAACACATCTAACTAAGCAAAGAAAAAAGGTTTCTCATCTAAGAGAAGCCAGCTTAGAGCAGTGTTTCCATATCAAAATATGAAAGCTTTGAGAGTGCCACATTCAACAAACGTAGCTGTTTAAACAGCTGTGTTAAATAAGGAGCAGTTCCAGCTTATTGAGACTTTGTTCTCACATTTCTTTATCTTCAGGAGAAAACCACATTACTCTTCACTGTATCTCATTTAAATTTTTCCATTTTAAAAAAAATAATATATGTTTCCATGTATTAAAACTGCTCTCTGAAAGCATTGCATGGTACCACTCTTCTCCTTGTCGTGAAGTAGAATGTATTTACATCACTCACAGCCCTCAGGGTAAGTCTTGCATGAGTGAGCCAGAAGCTCAGCAGAGATGTAGAACATGGCTTAGTTTAGCCTCTGTGCTCTAGAACATGGCCTCTGTGCTCTCTGGCTACTGTGTTGTAGTTTGATCCCTAAAAGCACAAAAGCTGTGCCATCCTGAACAACCTTCCTTGTTGCAAGGCATAATATGGCAACTATAGCTCATTTCCATAGAGTAGAGGTCCCTGTCTGGCCTACTTCAAAGACTTTTTGGCAGATGAGTGACAAAAAGTTCAAAGCTGTCTCTGTTCTGAGGGATAGTTCTATAAACATACAGAAAGGGAAAATAAAAAAAGGAAAGAGGAAATTCACTGAAAATTGTAGATCCAGCAACCAAAAAGGAAACCCTGACTTCAGATTAATTTGACTGCATAGTTTCAGCCAGAGAAGGTCTTGGATCATAGAATTGTCAGAGTTGGAAGGGACCTCAAGGATCATCCAGTTCCACCCCCGCCATGGGCAGGGACACCTCACACTACAGCAGGTTGCTCACAGCCACATCCAGCCTGGCTGCAAAAACCTCCAGGGATGAGGCTTCCACCACCTCCCTGGGCAACCTGTTCCAGCATCTCACCACCCTCATGGTGAAAAACTTCTTCCTAACATCCAATCTGAATGTACCTATTTCTAGTTTGGTTCCATTCCCCCAAGCCCTATCATTACCTGCCACCCTAAAAGTCCCTCCCCAGCTTTCTTGTAGCCCCCTTAAGATACTGGAAGACCACAATTAGGTCTCCTTGGAGCCTTCTCTTCTCCAGACTGAACAGCCCCAACTCCTCTCCTTATAGGAGAGCAGCTCCAGCCCTCTGATCATCCTTGTGGCCCTTCTCTGGACGCCTTCCAGCACCCCCAGATCTTTCCTGTAAGAGGGGCTCCAGAAGTGGCTGCAGTACTCCAGGTGGGGTCTCACCAGAGCGGAGTAGCGGGGGAGTGGACACTGCAAAGTGTGTTGATCTCCTTTAACATACCATGCCAGTGCTTTGAGCTCTCAAGGATATGTATCACCCAGAGACTCCCGTCCTAATCAAAACTATCTGACCTCAGAGGAGAGTACCTGAAAACCAGACCTATGGCTAGGGCAACACCCCCAGTTCCACCTGTGATGCTGTTGCACTATGTCTTTGTATTTAAAGACTTTAAAGGGAACACAAACTCATATGTTGTGCTCCAGGGAGTTCCAGCCTCTGAGTCAAAGATGATTTTGACCCTCTGACTCACTGAACTGGGGGATGCAGATCAAGAAAGTGGGATAATTACAACTGGAAGGAATCGGATTGCCAAGGACTCTGAAGGAAGTTTCACATTTCAATTAAAATTTGGAAAGCCTAAGTCAGATGCTGACTTTGAATCAAATGGAAAGCAAATCTGAACTTAAATCTTATATAAGCAAGAAGAAGTAAAAAACACCCAACCAACCAAACAAAAAAACCCCACCCAAACCCAACCAAAAGCCATTTTTATCTGCCTGAGATAGTGCAACATTATATGCTTAGTCCTTCCACTTGAAATTTCCTTCTTCTTCTTCTTCTTTATCCTTGTTTCAGTAAAGATTTTCTGACACACTGAGGAAAATAATGAAAGCAATTCTCTCATCTAGTAGTGTATCTATTCCCACCCAGGACACAGTGTTGGCTTTTATCCATTGCATATGAACACATGCAGAACTAAAGCCCAGCCCTCACACATCCAAGGTGAATGATCTGACCCTGTACCCATGGATGCAGAGGACATTCCCTTAGAAACTGTTAAGATCTTATGTTTGCTTTTCTTCATAGCACCAAAACTTTTCCTGCAGGATGAACAAAGGTTTTGTGCTGAGCAGAGGGAAATTGGATTTATTTAACTGAGAAACAGCAGAAATATTAATTCCGTATTCATCTTAAACAAACTTGTCTTCGAATGGCTGACCTCTGCTATATATCCCTAGCTAGAACGCAGCAGAAGTCTCACATCCATTTGCATATCTTTTGGTTTCAGATGAAGATGTATGCCTATTTTTTTTTCCCAGAGGCTGCTATTATTTCTGCTGTCTGGTTTTATAAAGGAGCTTAACTGTTGTTGGCCTTCTTTACACATTTATTAGCAAAACAGGCCTGCTATTGCACCTACTGTTTCAAGACATTCCCTTACCAGATCAGTACTGTGTCAAAGATCCTAGGAGTGGTTAGAACTATAGGAATCTTTGTGGGCTTGGTCCAAATGCAACAGGGGTTTTGTGTGCAGATCTGTCAACAGGTATTTTATCTTCTGACAGATGAAATACAGTTTAAAGCATAATTCCTCTTTGAAATTAAACCCTTTATTAGAAAACACCACAGGACTCAGTGTTTTCTTTCTCTTGGTGATTCCATGGCACATATGTTCTGTTTATAAGCAATAAGATTTTCTTTTCTTAACTGTCACCAATGGGCTCAGTGTGTGCTCTGAGCTCTTTTCTCCTCTTGCATCACTAACAATAAAGGCTCTCCAAACAAATTAGGCCACTGCTACATCTGAATAAACCCATGGTATTCAAATCACGCCCTCAGTGAAAGCCATTCAGTCTCGTTGCTGTTAATGGTTTTGAACAGGTTTTCAAGAGAATATTATACAAAAGCAAACAAACAAACAGAAGCAGCAGGCTGCTGTTGACCAAGATCTCCACACTTTCCCATTGCCCATTACCATGGTATTTAAGTCCAGCCCGGAATCCTAACTGCAGTGTTCCAGCAATGCTAATGTGCAATCACAGCCCCAAAGAAGGCTGAAAAGTGGCTTGCTTTTCACTCTTGCCTTTTTCAATATTGCCTTTGCATTGCAGGGGAAATAGTATTGCCATGCAACACCAGGTACATAGATTCAGAGTGGATGTTAGGAAGAAGTTCTTCCCCATGAGGGTGGGGAGATGCTGGAACAGGTTGCCCAGGGAGATGGTAGATGCCTCATCCCTGGAGGTTTATAAGGCCAGGATGGATGTGGCTGTGAGCAACCTGCTGTAGTGTGAGGTGTCCCTGCCCATGGCGGGGGTTGGAACTGGATGATCCTTGAGGTCCCTCCCAACCCTAACAATTCTGTGATTCTGTGAGCACTTCAGGCTGAGAGCTCTTTACCAACCTGTGCCCTGCCAGCTTCCTAGAGAAGTGTTGGTATATGTTTAGGCTGGAAACAAACCAGGGGAAAGCAAAGGGTAGATCAGGTACTCATGTAATTTATTGGGTTTTTTTAGTCACAAAAACAGTCAGACAAGTATTTTTATTTATATACCTTTATACAATACAATGCAATACAATACACCAGGTTGGAAGAGACCTTCAAGATCATCACGTAATGGTTAAAGTTAATCTAGATATCCATGATAAATTCATTATCTTCTGGCACAAATCATTGTGTTTTCTTTACATGCAGAATGTCTGCCTTCCATATACACTGTGTTTGGAATAAACCTCATCCCTGTTAAAACGAGGAGTGAGAATAAATTCTTCTCATGCCATGGAAATACTATGAAAAACTCTTGAAATACCTAAATGTCTTATCACTCAGTGATACTTAGCCACATCAGTCATTCATTTTTATAGATCTGAGTCTTAGGCTATGAAGGCACAACTGAACATAGCTGAGTTTTTAGCAGATAGCATCTGATCATGTTTCCACAGTCTCTCAGACACGCTGCTGTCTATCATATCATGCTGATGGCCTCAATCTCCCATGCACAGAGACCTGAATGTAAGACCAAGCTGAACGAACCTCAGTTGGTCTGTGTCTGTTTTCATTGTACTTGATCAGATGCATAGCTAGTCTCAATTTAAACAATCAATTTAAGAAGGACATTGAGACACTTGAACATGTCCAGAGAAAGGCAATGACCAAGGCAAGCACCATCCATATGAGGAGAGGCTGAGGGAGCTGGGGTTGTTTAGCCTGGAGAAGAGGAGGCTCAGGGGAGACCTTATTGCTCTCTACAGCTACCTGAAGGGAGGTTGTAGCCAGGAGGGAGTTGGTCTCTTCTCCCAGGCACCACAACAAGAGGACACAGTCTCAGACTGCACCAGGGGAAGTTTAGGCTTGAGGTAAGGAAAAAGTTCTTCCCAGAGAGAGTTGTTAGCCATTGGAATGTGCTGCCCAGGGAGGTGGTGGAGTCACCCTCCCTGGAGGTGTTCAAGAGGGGACTAGATGTGGCACTTGGTGCCATGGTCTAGTAGTCATGAGGTCTGTGGTGACAGGTTGGACTTGATGATCTTTGAGGTCTTTTCCAACCTTGTTGATTCTATGGTTCTAATCTCTTTCTTCTTCATGGAATAAAAAGTCATCAAACTTGGAAAAACATTGAAATTATCAAAGGGGAGGGGAAAGATTATTTGTACCAAGGATTCTACAGAGTATATTATCTCTAGCTCTTCTCTCTGTTATAGTTTATAATTCTGATAGGATCTTTAAATGTCCTCCAAGTAACCTTCAGAGAAAGAATAAAAAATTCCCTGTGAGCTCCTCAGCCATTTTGTTGCTGTTGCATGAAGAGGAGTAGGTGCAGGGCTGGCGGTTACATCTGAACCTGTGTCAAATGTGAGCTTGGGAATATTCCCCACAGGCCTGAGTTGAAACATAATTCCTTTTTTTGCTTCTTTTTTTTCCTCTTTATATCACTAAATTAATAGGTGCTTTGCCTGTGCAAACATGAGAAGGAAGTCTTTTCAGAGGCATGCAAAGCAACACTCTAGGTCAAGTTTACCTCCTGCATGTATTTACATGAGTCCTATTCACTAATGGAAGTTCAAGAAAACCACAAGTGTACATTACATTATGTTTATGGGTTTACAAGGTGTTCAAAGAGATAGAGTAAACCACCCATGATAACATATTTGAAAAGTTTCTCCAGCATCAAATACCTCTAAGGCTTTCTGGGATTACCAACAGGGCAGTGTTTTTGGATCATTTAAGTATCTCAGTGGACTGCAAACTTGCTTTCTATGCACCCTTTAATTACAGTCTATGAACTGCAACTCAGAATGGGGCAAGGTTGATGCTAAGTGAATGGGACAAGCCAAGCTGCAGACAGTGCCCCATTTTAAAGACCAATCCTGCCCCACAGAGATGCAACTACTGTGTCTGCTGCTTTGCACGTGGTCTTGCCTGGTATTTACAGTTTTGAAGAGGGTTAAGTCCAGATTTAAGACAGTCCAGCTCAAGTTTTAAAGGCAGAATGAAGGGCAGAAGATGATTTTGACAAGAAACACTGACTTATGGTATTTCAGGCTCAGGGAAGACCTTATTGCTCTCTACAACTACCTGAAGGGAGGTTGTAGCCAGGTGGGGGTTGGTCTCTTCTCCCAGGCAACCAGCACCAGAACAAGAGGACACAGTCTCAAGCTGCCCCAGGGGAGGTTTAGACTGGATGTTAGGAAGAAGTTCTTCATAGAAAGAGAGATTGGCCATTGGAACGGGCTGCCCTGGGAGGTGGTGGAGTCACCATCATTGGAGGTGTTTAGGAAGAGACTGGATGGGGTGCTTGGTGCCATGGTTTAGTTGATTAGATAATGATGGCTGATAGGTTGGACTCGATGATCTCAAAGGTCTCTTCCAACCTGGTTAATTCTATTTAATTCTATTCTATTCTATTCTATTCTATTCTATTCTATTCTATTCTATTCTATTCTATTCTATTCTATTCTATCCTATCCTATCCTATCCTATCCTATCCTATCCTATCCTATCCTATCCTATTCTATGGAAAACTAATTGATGGTTGGAGAGATGGCAGGGCACACAGATGGTTTGGTACCAGGCTGTTCAGAAATAGGCTGTGCCAGTGCAGGTTATTGCTAGTGCCATATCAGGTCCACTGTCAAGGCCCTGCTCATCTCTCATCTTCTGCCAGAAACAGAGGAGCAGTTCACCTCTGCTCTCACATGGGCACATGGTTTGGGCAGAAGGAGAAAAGGGATGTTTAATATTATTCAGCACAAGGGA
Organism: Picus viridis; assembly: GCA_033816785.1. Classification (NCBI taxonomy): domain Eukaryota; kingdom Metazoa; phylum Chordata; class Aves; order Piciformes; family Picidae; genus Picus; species Picus viridis. Next base: position 10,591,473 of record CM066579.1, read on the forward strand.
CACTTCATTGTAATATCTATCCATATCTGTCCTGGAAACTCCAGCTTGTGCAATCTTGGGATTTAATCCACATTTCCCATTTGTTTTCTCTTCTCCTGGTTGACTGATGAGATAATTCTCTCCATGTTCTGACATCAAAACATGCTCAGGGACAAGAAAGCTTTATATGCCCCATGGTGGAGTCTAGAAAGAGAGGGTGGATATTTGTTAACATAAGATTGTGTAATCAGCCAATGCAGTCACTCAGAACTAATTGCTTGTTCATAATGATGGGGTCTGAAGTGGAATGACTCCAGTTTTACACAAGTCTCAGCAAAATTTGTTGCACTCAGATGATATTTATTTTAACAATCTACTCAGGGTAAATGCTAAAAGTTCATGTTTACATAGGAGGCTTGGAGACTGCACTTTTCACTGGCAACCTGTGCATTTAATCCTTGTTCACGGAATACAAAGAAGAGCAAGTGATGTATATCATAGTTGGGATGAAGTAATAACATTAAGTGTGTTTTGCATGGAAAATATATGCAAGTTTTAAAGCTTTCAGCAGGTGTTGTTTCCATCATGTAGTCAGAATCTGAACTTATTCTATATTGTGTAAACTTATCTCCTTCCTGGAACTTGCTATTTAATGCTAATATAAACAACCTCAAAGTAACATAAACCAGAGCATACTGTTTCTCCTGGGCACAGCTAGCCTTCCAGTTTTTCCCTGCAAGACCATATGTTTTTTTTCCTCATTGGACCATTGGACCAGGTTATTACTACTGCTGGGTCTGAGGTGAGAGGAACTGATTTCTGAGCAAGTCAGACAAGGTGGCTCCACATCTCTCCTCAGAAGGCTACCAGTTGATGTCAGAAAGCCAGCAAGATCTCAGGGCTGGAAACTGGCATGGAGTGATGAATGGAAAGCACTCAGAAGAGTGGAGGATATTAGAAAGATAAAGTGCCTTTAAAAAAACCCACCCCACAGACCCACATCATTTCTGAAGGAACTCTGAATGAACCTGCTTTTTGCTTTGCCTTGCACATAAGCAATGCCGTGTGGGATGTTTCCCATTTGTCTGGCACTCTGAAATGCTGAGGTGTTACATCCTCTTGCTTCCAGTGCTGAGCTGCTCCTGCTTCAGCAAAGGCTGAAGGATGAACACTGCCACAGCTGCCAGCTGGGCTGACAGCCAGCAGGACATAGAAGCCACCTTTCAGTCTGCGAGGAGGCGAAAGGGTCCAGGCTGCATGCACCTTCCCTTATCTTGTGAAGGAAGTCAGGTAGAGCCAAGGCAATATGAGTTATCACAATTGCTTTTGGTCCACAGCTCCGTGTGCCTGCTTACAAAAAGAAAAAGTCACCAACTGGTCACTGCACCAAAGAAAATCCATAACCATTCACAGAGCTCCTGTTCTGCTGTTCCTTAGCTCAAAATTGCACATAGTGATCGCCAGTGCTCACAGAATGAAGGCAAACTGCTGAAGGCTCTCAAACTCAGCTGGAGAAGTAGCCACAGTCATTTATTTTTCTTTCTCTATATGGCACAGTTGAGTCTATATTGTATTTAACAAAAGCAACTTATTCTGAGCATGAATAAAGCCTGCCTTACTCTCTGGGACTCCAGACAGCACCACAAATGTTTCTGCTGTTGCCTGACATGAAGGCTGTTCTCATGGTGTGTCGGGTAACACTGGGGGCAGCGAGGTGCTAGCCACAGCTGTAGCAAGATCCTCTGCACAAGGGACATCTTTTAGCACCAGCAGTCTCACCAGGTTGATCCCAAACTCTATGTCTTTTCTACGCTCCTGAACAAAGTAGTTCTGCAAATCAATTGATGCCTTTAAAACCATGTGTTGCGTTCTGCTGGAGTGCAGGGAATGTGCTTCTCTATGGAGTGGAAAATCTCTCCTTGATGAGTAATACAAACAAATTCAAATTCTTTGCATCCTTCAACAAAAAAGAATTTCACACAATTAGCTAGGGAACAGAGAAATACAACTGAAGCCATTTTTCCCAAAAAACATTTCCATATTAATACAATACAATACAATACAATAATACAATACAATACAATGCACCAGGTTGAAAGAGACCTTCAAGATCATCGCATCCAACCTATCAACCAATCCAACCCACCTAAACAACTAAACCAAGCACCCCATCAAGCCTCTTCCTGAACACCTCCAATGAAGGTGACTCCACCACCATATTCAGTGAACATACTGCTTAGAGTACTCAACACTACTGGAAAACAAAGAAAATTATGACATGGCAGCTAGGGTTATTTTCCTGACCCATGCATTATCTCCATTTGGAAAGGATATTAGTAATTAATTGTTTATTAATATAGTTGTTAATGAAAAAAAATAATTAGGCATGCTTAGATGCAATTCAAGCATTTCTAACTGTGCATAGAAATCTAGCCTGAGGACTAATTATTTCAGCAGCCTTGTGTTCAAGATTAGTAGCTAAGATCAGACAAAGTGCAGAGGTGATAAACCACACATTTACATGTCGGGGTTTAGAAGCCTCCCTCTTATTTACATATGGCTTAACATATCTGTGCACCTTACCTGTGCTCAAGCCTGTCATCTGCTCCATTAAACTGCTGGTCTGTCTAAGAGAGTTTTGAAGGTTGACCTTTTTCATTTCCTTAAATGATTTCAGTGGCTGCAGGGATAGGTCTGCTCAGAGCACAAAAGGCAAAGCAACAGTTGAAATTATTATGGCAAACTGCTGGCATGTGCATTTTTTCAGTTCAGTGAGAATAAATGAAGGTGTTACCATTGTAATGTTGTTAGAGATGAAGATAACGTTTAGAACTCGTGCCACAACATTTCCAAAGCACTTTGCAAACATGACATTCCCTGCTAATTAACTGATTTCATTGCAAACTATCATCATTAACTCATTAGTCTTCGAAACAGCCACGTGACACATGGAACACAGGGAAATTTCCCTGACAGGCAGTGAGAATCTTTTTGAACTTCTTTTTGAACAGTTTTCCTGCAAGTCTAAACTGGAGCGTGTCCAGCAGATCCAGGGAGGTTCACCTCCCCTTCTGCTCTGCCCTGATGAGACCACACCTGCAATATTGCATCCAGTTCTGGCTCCCTGGTTCAAGAGGGACAGGGATTTACTCAAGAGAGTCCATTGGAGGGCTACAAGGATGATTGAGGGACTGGAGTACTGCCCTGTGAGGAGAGGCTGAGAGACCTGAGGCTGTTTAGTCTGGAGAAGAGAAGGCTAAGAGGAGATTTAATACATGTTTATAAATATCTGAGGGCTGGGTGTCAAGAGGGAGGGGATAGGCTCTGCTCAGTTGCACCCTGTGATAGGACAAGGGGCAATGGATATAAACTACAACACAGGAGGTTCCACCTCAACATGAGGAGGAATTTCTTCGCTGTGAGGGTCACAGAGCACTGGAACAGACTCCCCAGAGGGGTTGTGGAGTCTCCTTCCCTAGAGACTTTCAAGACCCATCTGGATGTGTTCCTGTGTGTGACCTGTGCTGCATTCTATGGTCCTGCTCTGGCAGAGGGGTTGAACTTGATGATCTTTGGAGCTCCCTTCCAACTGCTAATGTCCTCTGATCCTGTGAAATCTTCCTTCAGCTGTACAGAACTATCCTTACCCTCCTGCCTTCTTCCTGATTTCTTTATATTAAAGTTGACCAGATGGCATTTATAATATCTTCAGTTCCAACAGTCTTGGAACTTCCTTGATGTTTTGAGGATTGCTTTCAAATCATGGCAAGTATTTTGGAAGAAGGAATTGCAGTGAAGAAGTGAATGCAGGCTTCACAAGTGCATTTTACTATGGTATATCAGTATGATGATTGCATATTCAATGTGGCATTTCTTTACCCTGAAAAATCTCCTCATATCAAATGTAATGCACACCACAGTAGGTTCTAAATAAGCACACAGACTCGTGTATTATGTGCACTGACTGGAGCTGTCACTTGGTATAAAGAGTAATGCTATCACAACTGGAGCAGGGCAGTGTTATGTTTCACGTCATGGGCAAAGCTAAATTAACATCTGTGTAATGATTTCCTTAGAGCTCATCTGTGATATGATGGACAAATAATAGAGTCATAGAATTGTTAGGGTTGGAAGGGACCTCAAGGCTCATCCAGTTCCAACCCCCCTGCCATGGGCAGGGACACCTCTCACTCCAGCAGGTTGCTCACAGCCACATCCAGCCTGGCCTTAAAAATCTTCAGGGATGAGGCTTCTACCACCTCCCTGGGCAACCTGTGCCAGCATCTCAGCACCCTCATTGTGAAGAACTTCTTCCTAACATCCACTCTGTAGTAGTAGTAGTAGTAATAATAATAACAATAGTAATCAATAAGGTCAGAAAATACTTCAGAGATAATCAAGTCCAACCTGTCTCCCAAAATCTCTTGACAACTAAGCCATGGCTTCAAGTGCCACATCCAATCCTTTTTTGAACATCTCCAGGGACAGTGACTCCATCACCTCCCTGGGCAGCACATCCAATGGCAAATAACTCTTTCTCTGAAGAACTTTCTCCTCACCTCCAGCCTAAACTTCCCCTGGCACAGCTTAAGACTGTGTCCTCTTGTTCTGTTGCTGGTTGCCTGTGAGAAGAGACCAATCCCATGCCCTTGGCCTTCTTGGCCACCTGGGCACAGTGCTGGCTCATGTTCAGCCAGCTGTCACCCCCAAATATAATAATAATAGTAATAAAAGAACAATTTCCAGCTTACACACGTGTTGTTTTGCAGAGTATAATATCCAGTAAGATGTTAGAGGCTGTAAATAGTGATTTTATGTATTTATTTATTTACTGGTGTCTGAGTGACCCAATAATGTTTATATCTGAACAAAGCATCTTTTTCAGCTGTGCTGGAGAACATTTCCCACTTTTCAAGTGGAATATGTTTCACGTTGCTGTCACTGGAGAAGCACAAAAACACAAACCCCAACAACAACAAAAATCCAAAACCCAAACCAACCCACAAAACAAAAACTGAAAGGAAAGAAAGAAACAAACCCCAACAAACCCTGCATAAAACCTGCAACACTGCCCTTCTCCTCAGTTTTCCTCTCAGGGTCATCATCCCATTGTCACCACTTTTCCACCCATTCCAGTGCTGCTGGTTGCAGCTGAGTATCTGACATTGCTTTCCACCCAGTGGAAAAAAATTTCTGACCCCTGTTTGCATGTTCTGGAGCACATGTGGATGGCAAGCTGGATAAACTCCCATGGCTTTGCTGTCACAGTCTGCATTTTCATACGTTGCTTAGTTTAATCTCTGGTTGGTCTCTTCTCCCAGGCAACCAGCACCAGAACAAGAGGACACAGTCTCAAGCTGCACTGACGGAAGTTTAGACTGGAGGTGAGGAGAAAGTTCTTCACAGAGTCATTAGCCATTGGAATGTGCTGCCCAGGGAGGTGGTGGAGTCACCATCCCTGGAGGTGTTCAAGAGGGGCTTGGACGTGGCACTTGGTGCCATGGTTTAATCATGAGGTCTGTGGTGACAGGTTGGACTTGATGATCTTTGAGGTCTCTTCCAACCTTGGTGATTCTGTGATTGCAAAATATGTTGTCTGCAACAGGACTGGAGATGGCTTTGGGGTTTTTTTTCCCTTTTTGGAATTTTCTTACCATTTTGCCTTACTCAGTACAGCTCTTTGGCTGAGTCCACACCTCTGTTTCCAGTGCCTAGGGGAAACCTTTGCAACAGTAATAAGGAGGGATTCAACTTTACAGGACAGAGGCCTCAACACAAGATGGCCAGAATGTTTTATCCTGGATCAAATATTCCAGAGTCAATTAAGCTTTGCAATGGCTCTTGTTTCCACAGTTCACTAGTTGCCCTTGCTACACATGCTGTGGATTTCCACTCAGTTTTAAGAGCCATCTGGTTTTCATATCTCCTGCTTAAGGCATGAACAGCCACCTTCATTTTTTCCATGGTATAAGTGAGCTAATATCCATGGATCCCTATCGCACTTTCAAGTTCATTTCCACCCTATAATACGTGTTTAGTTTTTCCTGTACATAGAATATTTGGCAACAACCTTCCCCACCCACCCCCTTTTTTTTTTTCATTCTTATTTTATTTTCATTTTTTATAGTGAATGTAGCTCTCACAAAAGGTGGTGGACTGAAAACTCTGAAGATGAAATCTGACTTATCTGCGCAAAAGAAATATCAAAAGGATATGGCAAAGTAATCTTCCTTTGGTACTTCCAGTGTCCTGTTATCCTTGAACAGGAAAGAACTTCTCCAGGACTGCAGGCCAAAGTCCCAGTTCAGTTAGCATGAGTCTGTTGCAGTGGTGATGGTTAAGTATAGTAAGACTTGTTCAGTAATTTTCACAGACACAAGAGCACTGTCAGAGGCTAATGTTAACTTCTGGCCATGAAATCTGAGTTTATGACTCCATGGATTCTACTTCTAAATGTTTTCTTCCAGGTGAGGATTGGTCTCTTCTCCCAGGCAACCAGCACCAGAACAAGAGGACACAGTCACAAGCTGCACCAGGGGAGGTTTAGGCTGGATGTTAGGAAGTTCTTCATAGAGAGAGTTATTGGCCATTGGAATGTGCTGCCCAGGGAGGTGGTGGAGTCACCATCACTGGAGGTGTTTAGGAAGAGACTGGATGGGGTGCTTGGTGCCATGGTTTAGTTGATTAGATAGTGTTGGATGACAGGTTGAACTCAGTGATCTCAAAGGTCTCTTCCATCTTGGTCTATTCTATTCTATTCTATTCTATTCTATTCTATTCTATTCTATTCTATTCTATTCTATTCTATTCTATTCTATTCTATTCTATGATAGGTTGGACTCAGTGGTCTCAAAGGTCTCTTCCAACCTGGTTAACTCTGTTCTGTTCTGTTCTGTTCTATTCAATTCTATGCTATGCTATGCTATGCTATGCTATTCCATCTGTATTGCCCTGCCTGTTTATATATGAACTTTATAACTTTACCTTAAGTCAGGAGCATTATTTGTGTTATTTAAAAGATGTCTCTAACTTAAAATTGAGATTGAGAGCTTCTATGCCTAGGAGCCAAAGTTCCTCCTGTGGTCAAGGGAGGGGGCTCTAGAAAGGATCACAGAAGCACATAAAATAGAAGTCTAGAAATAATGGGGTTAGAAGAAAATTCCTTGTTCTCACCTCTTTAGTGTGTTGAACTAATTGCCACATTTCCCCCTAGATCATTGTAAGTCTGATGGGCTTAGGTTTTGGCTGGTCTGGTCATACCTCACTTCATTGCTGGTGCAGAGCTTTGGGCAGTGAAGGCACTTTTGCTTTTCCCACTATGTGCATAACAAGCACAAGACAAAAGACTGACATTCTCTAGAAAGCAGCATGATTGCCTTAAGTTACTTTCTTAATAGCATAAGTAATGAGGCTGGTTTATGTCCTCACCTCTCACCCATGTCCTCAGAGCTACTCAGCCATTTTGTCCCCAACAAGCAGTGTGTCATACATGTGCCATATGTGTACTGGTTAGTGAGTCAGCTAGTTGTTTTCAGCTAAGCAAGTGTGACTTCTGGAAAGGGCAGCTTGCATCCCAGCCTCACACTTGTCTTTTATCCTGAGAAAAGGGAAGAAGATAGAGGTGTTGAGAAAATGGGATGGAGACAGAACTGTGAAAAATGCAGACAAATCTACAGAACCACAACAACAACAACAAAAAGGACAAAATGTGTGTTTTTCTTTCTTGTCCCTCTCATCCTTTACTTTAAGAAGCAGGAAAGAACGTCACACAGTGACCAAGCTAGTAAAGTGATCCATCAGACTGCCACCACCTCCACAATCCATCACTTTGTGGTACTAAATTCCTGCATTTTCAGCTGGGTTACCTGTATGAAACAATCTCAGGATAGGCAATTTTTCAATGAATAGCTATCAAGCAGCCAAAACCTAAATAATTTTCTGTCCTGTCCAATATCTATCTAACATGGTAGAGGCAGCCAGCAGTGGTCAGACAAAAAGTGCCATTAGAGGGTTAGCTACAGTACTGCTCCTGTGAATGTGATGAGGGTCCGATGGCAATCCTAGTCCTTCCTGTTGTATTTCCATCTCTCAAAAGCAGCATGTTTTCTATCAGTAGGTGAATAGCAACAATCAATCCTTCTTAAGATGGCAACCAATCCTTCTTAAGAAGGCAACCAGCACTAGAACAAGAGGACACAGTCTCAAGCTGTGCCAGGGGAAGTTTAGGCTGAAGGTGAGGACAAAGTTCCTCACTGAGAGAGTCGTTCGCCATTGGAACGTGCTGCCCAGGGAGGTGGTGGAGTTGCTGTCCCTGGAGGAGTTCAAAAAGGGATTGGATGTGGCACTTGAAGCCTTGATTTACTTGTCATGAGGTGTTAGGTATTAGGTAATAGGCTGGACCTGATGATCTCTGAGGTCTTTTCCAACTATGAAATAATTCAGTGCACAAGGAATGCACTCAGGGGAAAAAAAGAAAAGCGTCTAAGCAGCAGCTTTGTACTAGCAATTGCAGATGCTAAACTGCTATGCAAAATATTGACTAGTTGTCATCCAAGCCACTCTTCCCTATAGCTGTGTGCCAGCAGGAGCTGCAGTCCCTCACATGTGCTGCTGTCCTCGGTCTTGAATGTTGCACGAAAGGCAAGTGGACACAGAAACAACAGTGATATAAGGTCTTGTAGAACAAGCAGATGGTGGAAAGAGAGGCTGCATGAAACTTATACCAGAATTATCTTGATCTGTTGTAAGAGAGAGAAGCTTCCTTTGCTGCTGAGGCAAAGGAGCATGGTTCTGAATGCTTCTGTTGCCAGGCAAAATAAGTGAGTTTTTTTTTCCTTCTTTTCACTTACTGGATGAGAATGGTGCTCTCTTAAAGCCTGTTCTATATCTACACTGAAGCAGTAACAGAAAAAACACATACAAATTACAAAATCCTAATCTGAAAGCTCCTCATCCTCCTAAGAGAATACCTGTGGACAGGCACAAAGCCACTCCTGCAGAGTGCCTGCATGTGGTAGGGATAAGGACTGAAGATAAATAATCTTGCTACAAATCAAACTTTCCATATTTTTAAAATCAAAGAGATTTAGGAGAATTATAAACCCCCAAGCTGTTCCCTCAAATGATTTCAGCAGCTTGAAGCGAGTTCATTAAAACAATGTATCTCCAGTCTTTCAGCAGAGACAAGCTCTCCATAGGACAGTGCTTTTGCTTATCTGGGAAGAGCTTCTTGCTGAGTTCCTGCTGGTTTATTCAAGACTGGCGCTGGGCTCCTGTTACTCTTATCCTGCTGAAAGTTAAACTGGTTTCAGCTAGTCAGTGCCGCCTGATGGATCTAAATAAGGCAACGCTGAGCGTACAGACCACACTCTGATACAGAATATGATTATCATGGGAAGCCTTCCAAATTTGAAACAGCCAGGAATTTTAACCTTGGAGCCAAGGCAGTTCTAATAAGGGGGGAGAAATTGCCGGTCTGAATCTAATTTGCCAAGTAATGTTTGCAAAGAAATGAAGTAACTTGTGCGTTCTTCTCTTGTCTTCTAATGAGCAGCATGATAGGAAGTCAGGAAGATTCAAAACCCAGACTATCTCAGTCCAAGACCCAGGATTTCACCAGAAAACCAAATGATGCACATTCATGTACAGAGTAATGAAACTAAATAAATAAATAAATAAATAATAATAATAATAATAATAATAATAATAATAATAATAATAATAATAAAAAACTAAAGCCTGGACATATGTATAACATTTTACTTTGGAAACAAAGGTATCTGAGTCCAGACACAATTATGTTCACATGTCACATTTTAAAGCAGTGAGAGCTTGTTCCACAAAAGTCTGTGCATTTTTCCCAGCTCCAACATTTTTTTCTGAGGCAATATATTTTTTGTTTTTCTTCACACAAGCTCATCCCACCTCATTGTTTGTAGCTATGAAATATCACTTCCCTGACTTCAGATTATATTGCTTGCCTGTTAGGGCTCAGGACTTGATGTGTAAAATAGTTACTTCTCCCTGTCCAAACACTTCCTAACTGTAGTGATTTTGTGGACAGGATAAACATAGAATCAGAGAATGGTCTGGGTTGGAAGGGGACCTCCAAAGGTTATCTAGTCCAATCCCCTCTGCAGTCAACAGGGGCATCCTCAACTAGATCAGGCTGCCCAGAGCCCTGTCGAGCCTCACTTTGAACCAGGGATGGGGCCCCAACCACCTCCCTGGGCAAATTGCTCCAGTGTTCCTCTACCCTCATGGTAAAGAATTTGTTCCTAACATCTAAGCTAAATCTACTCTTCTCTAGTTTGAAGCTGTTACCTCTCATCCTATCACTCCAGGCCTTTGTAAACAGTCCCCATCTTTCTGGGTATGAACTTTTGCTGACATGAAAATACACTTATGGTGCCTTTGATGTGAGGAACTAACTCATCTTTATCATCTCCATCTGGAGCTGGCATTTGCTGTAAGAGTAGGAGCTATAAGAGTGATTTTTAAAAGACCACTACATATGAAAAGACAATAATGTTGCTTCAGTGTAACTCTCATGATTTGAGAGCCACCACGCTCCTTGGAGCTAGTCTGTTATAGTGGCTTCTAATGGATGCAATTGCTGACAGAGGAAGCACTTTAGTGATCAATGTACATGCATTCATGTTTGCATTTTCTCCCTACTGTCCCCATCACTCATTGTTCAATAGTGACAAAGTCACAGAGGTCTCCTGTTGTTGCCATCAGCAGTATTTTGTCTAGGAAATCATGCAGAAGAAACAAAGAAAGATCCATATGAAACATGGCCCAGGTTTTGATCTCCTTTCACAGGCTTCCAAACCCATTTTTAGTTCAGAATTCATGGAAAATAAAACCTTTCAGGCTTTGGAACCAATAAGAAATCAAATTAATCCTAGCACCAAAATGATCAAGGAGACAGCACTTTCCATGATATGATGGAGGGGAAAAAGATTAGAGAATACTCTCAAAAGCAAGCTGTGGAAATTCACTGAAAAATTCAGTGGCAATAGTTACTGAAAAATTACTTCTTGAAACCTAAAAAACAAATCCTGCAATTGTAGAATCACAGAATCATAGAGGTGTTTTGGTTGGAAGAGACTTTTAAGATCATTGTGTCCAACCTACAGCTACAAGAAAAGAAAGAACATACTAATCTGTGTGGACTAATTGTCAGTGAAAAAAAATATCATGGGGGGGGGAAGTGTGTAATTTACACCTCATGTTGCCAGCTCCTAAGATTTTGTCAGAGATCTTGTGATATTTGTTATTGGTCTGAAAAGCTCCTTGACATTAAAACCAATCAGAAGATTCCTGGAGGATTAGGCTCTTGGGTTTGGGGCACCTGTAGGCTGTGATAGTGGCTTATCAGTTTTCCCTCAGCATCAGAACAGTATTTCCACTTCCTATTGCACAAAACTCTTCATAAATCTTCCATATACTCTTCTAAACTCAGAGCCTAGCATTCCAGCATCACTCACTCATGTATAATTTACTCACTCTCAGAAAGAAGATTTCACCTGCTTTTGCTCATAGAAAAAGGAGAATGTCGCTTAGCTTCGGTTGCAGCCACTGATGGCTTTCAAATTCACCACAGTCCTGCAACATATGGGTGGTATTTCATTTAGAAGGAATATTGCCAATCCTCACTTGCCCTTCAAAAGTGAAACAGTGGAGATGGGTTGAAGCCTTTGAATAAGTCATTTGACAAATGTTCTGCTTATTCCTGAGGACTTTTTGTAAGTGGTTTGCAATTTTCTCAGACAAATTAACAATTCAAATTTGCTGCTTATTTTGTGCAAATACTTTGTAGTCTCTCAGCTATACACCACCAGATCCTTCCAAATATTTGAGCCAATCTTGGTGTTTCTGTCTGGAGACAGAGCTCACTCAAAGCTGCTCTTCTCAGCTTTTGACACTGTGGTTTAGAACCCAGATTTCCTCCTATGGTTTCTGCTCACTGCTGTTTGGCTGACTTGAAAAAGATCTCTGAGACAAGATATGCTTTTACCTGATGGTTCTATGAGGCCTAGCAGAAAGATGTCTAGAAGAACATAAAAGTTAATAATAACTGGGGGAAAAAAGATCTATTTAGCATCTAAAACTGATGTAGGCCTCTGAGCATTGTATAACTTGTATTTACAAACAGAAATATCAACAATTCTATTGAACATATGCATATGACATAAGCCAAGAAAGAAACTGAGCTGTCTTTTTTCTGACTTCCTCCAGTAATGGAACTTAAATCACTTTCACAGATGTACAAGTGAACATAGAATCATAGAATTGTTTTGGTTGGAAAAGACATCTAAGATTGTGGAGTCCAAATGTTGACCCAACACGACCATGCCATTAAATTGTGTCCCAAAATGCCATGTCTATGTGGTTTTTGAACATCTCCCAGAATGGTGATTCCATCACCTTCCTGAGTAGCCTGCTCCACTGCCTCACCAGTCTTTCAGTAAAGAAATGTTTCCAACTTAAACCTCCCCTGGTGCAACTTGAGGCCATTTCCTCTCATTCTATCACTTGATACTAGGGAGAAGAGCCAATGATGACATCTGTGCATATTCACCGGTGTCTATCCTCTCTACTAAACTGCCTGTCTTACTTGCCAAGAAATGTTATTAGCTTTGTTATTGCAGCAATTATGATCATGACATTGAAAGGAATGGGAAAAGATCAGGGTTGCCTGATCCATACCCTACTGCAACTGAAAAGGGTGGTGAAGCGAAGAGATTCGCAACCTGTGTGGCCACGGAACCACACAGTAATAACGAGGCCAACAATAAGATTAGAAAGTGTAAATGCCTTCTGCATCAAGCAGTTCAACTACACTGCAGATCAGGACTGCTCCCTAAAGTATACTCACTAATGTGCTGTCCAGTTGAGTTTTAAATAGCCCTCATAAATGTGTAGCGTGCACAAAATTTCCCTGCATTCTCATATTCCTGCAGGGACTGGCCAAAGATCCAAACATCCTGCCTTAGTGTCTGTGCTGCCTAGGAAGAAATTTGTGAAATGTTCTTGTCCTGCTGCTTTCCAGTTGTTTGGGCATCAGGGAAATATAAAACTAAATCAGTTGGATGCAGTAAGTCATCTTTTCCTGTTGACTCTGGTGCAGATATTTGGGGGCTGGAAAACCGAGATGTTCTCCCTCCACGCCCAAGAGGGTTAAATTTCATAACAGAGGATCAGCCAGTAGGGAAAGAAACAAAAGAATTCCTTTACTGAAAATATTGGATTAATTTTACAGAGAGTGGGGTGATATGGAATTGTCCAAGCATTCTGTCATTCTGTGAATCTGAGCAGAATGAGAGAGAGGAAGCAATAGCCATGTCTAGGGACCCAGGAAAAGCCTAGGAGACCTTATTGCTGTCTACAACTACCTGAAGGGAGGTTATAGCCAGGTGGGTTTGGTCTCTTCTCCCAGGCAACCAGCACCAGAACAAGAGGACACAGTCTCAAGCTGCACCAGGAGAGGTTTAGGCTGGAGTTGAGGGGAAAGTTCTTCACAGAGAGAGTTGTTAGCCATTGGAATGTGCTGCCCAGGGAGGTGGTGGAGTCACCGTCCCTGGAGGTGTTCAAAAAGGGATTGGACGTGGCTCTTGGTGCCATGAAGACAGTCTCAAACTACACCTGGGGAGGTTTAGGCTGCATGTTAGGAAGAAGTTCTTCACAGAAAGAGAGATTGCCTATTGCAATGGGCTGCCCAGGGAGGTGGTGGATTCACCATCACTGGAAGTGTTTAAGGAGAGACTGGATGAGGCACTTAGTGCCATGGTTTAGTTGATTAGATGGTGTTGGCAATATTATTTTCTTTTTGTAAGTGAAATGAACAATGGAAGAATTCCTGACAAGTGGGTTGTTGTTGGGCTGTTGCTTGTTGTTGGGTTTTTGTTTTGTTTGGGTTTTTTTGCCAGAACAAAGACACTGTATGGAAAATTTCTTGTATTCATGCCACTGCAAAACATCTGGACTTCTAAAACTAGCCAGGCTATCATCAATGTCTTTAAGAGAAAGAAGGTGAAAAGAGCTGGTTCCAAGTCAGACTTCTCTTCTTGGGCCTCAGCCAGTACCTTTTGTCTTCAACACTCATTCATCTCTACAGTGACATCCATGTACAACATCACACTTTAGGAAAGAAATTATATCCTATCTACCAACTTGAAGCCAGCATTACTTTAATCCAACTCCATCACCTTGTTTCCCCCTTCATGCTGGAGGCTCCTCCACAATTTGCAGCAGTGTTCCTCGCAGAAGAGAGTATGCTCCTTGATGAAGGATGCTTTCTCTTTCTACACTTGTACCCTTCAGCCTCCCATTTACAGAATAGTTCAGCTGAATAACTGGTCAGTTCTCTCCTGGACTGACACTCCTATTCAAGAATGCATGCAACCTGTATTCATAGTTACATGTGAGGTGTTGCACGAGGAGTACGCTTCCCTAAGGCTAGCTGCTCCAATGGGCCCTTTGAGCAGACAGAGAAACACAAAATTCCAATGAGTGTCGTAGGACAGACTTCCTCACTTCTTTCTATCCAACTTCTGCATTTTCAAGGAAGAAGAGTAAATTATTATTTTTATTTTTTAATACCCCCTGAGCACACAGGGGGATCTAAAATGCAAAGAGTTCCTCGTTAGTTCATTATGAGCATGGGTGTTTGCTCAATATTTTCATGGCACCTGTCTAAGATTCCTACAATCCTGTGTTTCATAGAATCATAGAATCAATAAGGTTGGAAAAGACCTCAAAGATCATCAAGTCCAACCTGTTACCCAACACCTCATGACTAACTAAATCGTGGCTTCAAGTGCCACGTCCAATCCCTTTTTGAGCACCTCCCACCACCTCCCTGGGCAGCACATTCCAATGGCTAACAACTCTCTCTGGGAAGAACTTTCTCCTCACCTCCAGCCTAAACTTCCCCTAGTGCAGTTTGAGACTGTGTCCTCTAGTTCTGGTGCTGGTTGCCTGGGAGAAGAGACCAACGCCCTTCTAGCTACAACCTCCCTCCAGGTAGTTGTAGAGAGCAATTAGGTCTCCTCTGAGTTTCCTCTTCTCCAGGCTAAACAACCCCAGCTCCCTCAGCCTCTCCTTGTAGGGCTGTGCTCCAGATCTCTCCCCAGCCTCGCTGCTCTTCTTTAGACACATTCAAGAGTCTCAATGTCCTTCTTAAACTGAGAGGCCCAGAACTGGACACATTCATCAAGGTGTGGCCTAACCAATATTTCTCAAGGGATGGAAAAGGTGTTGCATTTCTTTAGGCTTTACTCAGAGGCTTTACAGTTCGATTATTTCTATAAGTCATCCCTTGGCTGGTGATCACTCTGCCTCACCACATATTAAATATTTTTAAACTGTATAGATTTAAGTGGTTAATTCATATGTACCTGAATTATTAGGTGGAAACTGATTTCTGGGACATAATTTATTCAAATCTCTATGAATATAGGGTCCTGGTGAGGCAGAACAAAGGTAAAATGCATAGTTTCCTGAAACAGAATTTGGAGCCTGCGAAGACTCAAAGTCACATGAAGAAATTAAGACATTAAATATTTTCACAAGAGAGAATTTTATTTTCATTTCCTTGCCCAATATATTAAACTGAACTTTCCACTGTGCAGAGATGCTGCTCTAAAGATATAAAGCATTGAGAGAAAAGTACTAGTGAATTAATGAGCGTGCATTCAATCACTTCTTGCACATAAGTTCTGGATTTGGCTCTGTGTGTTTAAAAATACATCTCTTCAGTGGGTAGGAGACAGAATGCTTAACTAACTAACAAGAAAAACACTTAGGCAAGCATTGCCAGTGGTTGAGCTGTCAGCTAGCGTTTGCTGAACAATATTTCACAGCATGATATAGGTCAATATTAAAGAAACAACACTTGAAGTTGGCCACTTTTGGTAGCTTATATAGATATATGTAGGAGATTACCATAAGGTTAGTATGGCATTAAAAACTGGGTGTTTTTGTAGCATGTTTCTGTCAGATTGAGTGCGAGAGATGGAGAGATCCTGCGCTCTCAGGAATGCTTGCAGCTCAGCTCAGCTGAACTCTCCCCTTGTGTCACAACCAGCTCACTACAGTGACTAACAGGAAAGGTGAAAAGAAAAATTGGGTTTTTTCTCCTCTGGTAAATCTATGCCTTCACTTTCAGGAATGCTGATATGCCAGTGAGGCAGCCTCCCAGCATTATCATTGGACCATGCTATGGTTTCAGCTATATATACTGAGATAAGATTTATTTCAAATAAATCTGTGCTAAGTTTGATCTAATTTGCTACCACTTGAGAAGCTACCTTGGGCAAAGCACTAAATGATGAGACATTTTTTGTCTAGTGCAATGTCCCTGTACACACCTCTTGCTTTCATCGCCCTAGGATGCCTTTGCAGTTCTGTGTAACAAACCTGATTTGGGGCTAAAGGGCTTTTAACAAAAAGGAACAGAACCAACCCGCACAATAGAGAGAAAAGACCTCCAGGTAAAACAGCTCAGCATCTCTGAGGTGTTGGGATGCACCTAGCACAGAACTTATGGAAACTGGACAAATATACCAATAAGCAAGAGATGAAAGTGATCCCATCAATACAAAACTATTATATATTAATAAGGAAAAGCTCTAATCAGTAGAAAACCTTCCTCTGTCTTGAAATACTGTGATAAAAACATTGTCCCAAAAGCTGAACTTGGGACACTGCTTGACTCTGCTTCTTGAAGAAAAGAATAGGAAAATAGTGGGAGACTTCCCCAAGCAAACATAAGCTTCATTCATGGAAATTAGCAGAGGAAGTAATCCTGATTGTGAAACCTCTCCTAGTTTCTCTCTCTGGAGTTCAGATGAAGTGACCAAAACCTTCACTTGGCAAATGCAACTTCTTATTCCATGGCAGGCAGCCCTCCTCAGAACACATCTGTAGTCAATATCCAGTAACAAAGAACAGTGCCACAGGCAAACTGAACAGGAGGCCCCAGCTACATGGGCAGGCTAAAGCTTCAGAAACTTCCAAACAGGCATGAAGGTACAAGTGGAATACAGACTGCAGCGTGCCAGTAGTTCTTCTGAGGTCACTACGCTTACGGACTGGCACGCACACAGCAATGTTTTCAATGACATCAGCATCTCACCAGTATTTTGAGTTTTCTCTTATTTGCTCACTGAAGGGACACTCACAACCATGGATTTGGGAACCTTTGTTTCACAGAGATGTTTACCTGCCTTTTATTTTTTTCTGAAAGCTTTGCTTTCACTTTTCATACCACAGAGCTGCTTTAAGATTGGCTAGGAAGAGATAATACCTTCTGTATGCTCAGTAGGAAGCGTCCACTTGGGACTGTACTTTAAAGAGCTAATGTGAAGCTGCACACTTATTTAACGTCTTTAGTCCTTTTCTGTGGCTACAGGAGCACCGAATGTTCATGCTCAATACCTCAGTGTTGCAAATTAAACTATTCTGCCCTTACACTGCTTTTTACTGTTGTCTCTATGCTGTTCCAACCCAGCCCAGGAAACCTGTAACTTTCAGAGAAAACTACACTATTCTTTGCCTGTTGCAAGGACCTCTCCCTGCTGGCTGTAAACTGGACAAACCTTAAATGCTTCCCGAGTAGCTGATAAGCACCCAAAACCTCTGAATGGCTTGCATTTGCAAAGCTAGGAGGGAAATCTTGTAAAAAGTCTTTCCTGTAATTTCAGACAATTCCTGTTTAAGGTCAAGCCAGAAATTCTTCACAAATAGTTTCTCTCAGGGTACAGAGGTATTTCCTTTTCAAGCTCTGGCTAGGACCCAAAGCACAAAAGCACGAGGGGCAAATAAGAAAACCTAATGATAATCAGAAAGTTAACCAAATGCCTCCTATCTCAAAAATGCTTCCACTAATACTTAGACTACAGTTTGGCTGACAGTAAAATGTGATACCAACCTATCTTAATGAGTTCCTCATCTCAACACTCTTACAGTAATGCACCCTCTGACCTTCAGTCTCCTCAGCTATGGGGCAGCTTTCTGTTTCTTCAGAAAAAAAACCCATCACTTTCTTACAAACTGATTTTTGGGGGCTTTCCCCCACTTCAGTCCATATTTCCAAACAATTGCTCTGCTTTGTGCAGTGGGTGGAATTTCTTATCAACCGACCTGAGAGGCGTCTCTGCACATTTTCCACATGGCTCCAAACACCAAAACAAACATCAGCAGATAGAAGAGAGCATTAAGGATTTACTCTGAAAGGAGACATTCTTTTCTTCTAGTATTTGTTCTCTCTGGCTACTTTCATTAATTTATTTTATAAGCCTCAGCCTCTTGAGAGTATTTTATCTTTTTCCCAATGTGGCAGTGAATGTGTGTGTACCCTCTTCATTTTATTTGCCAGAAAATGGTAATCAGAGGCAGATGGACCATCTGGAACAAATGCCGAGTTCTCTAAAATGTGAGCCCAAGAAATCTGATCTCTGAACTATACTTTGCCTGCAGTTCTGGTTTCGATTTCAGGTAAATAATTTAAAATAGGAAAACTGTGCCAACATAAATCAATTTCCTGTGTTATTTTTGTGTTTAATGTAACAGCAAGTGCCTCATTCCTGAGCGACATGATGAGACCACATCACAGCAAGGGCAGAAATACCCCCAGTAAGGCTTTGGGTTGGCTTCCTGATTCCTTCCAAAAAGAAACTTGCCAAAAGGCTCAAGTATGGTTAAACTAGAACACATCAGAGACCTCATCATGGGTTAAGTATTGTGACTTGCAAGTCGTCTTCTGTTTCTAGTTATAGTAGGAGAGGAATGGAAAGTATGAATTCAAGGTACCAACCTCTGTCTCCATTTTTGTCACCAAAACTTTACTCGTATAGCCCCAAAGGTACCTTAATTTAGGTTCAGATTCCATTTCATTTCAACATTCTGTGCTGGTTTGTAGAGTTACAGCTAATAAAACATCTGAAGCAACACCTATCACATAAAAGGATGTTATACTGAGGCCCATTCTCTGGGTTTGGTTGTGTGGGGACTGGCGCACATCCATGCTTTTAAAGTCTCCCACCATCCATCCAGATTATTTGCTAGGAATAGTCCACACTCTGTGATGACTTCTGAATTGTCCCAGTTGACTTAGGCCAAAATGGTCCTAGTAATTAGACAGCATAAGGGCTGGGCCATGGTACTTTGAATTTATTAGTGTAGATACAGACCATAGAGCATAGGATCATAGAATCAGAGAATCATCAGAGAATCAGTGAATCATAGACTCAGAATCATAGAATCATCATAGAATCATCATAGAATGGTCCAATTTGGAAGGGACCTACAAAGGTCATCCAGTCCAACCCCCTCTGCAATAAGCAGGGGCATCTTCAACTAGATTAGGCTGCCCAGAGACCTGTAAATCCTCACCTTGACTGTCTCCAGGGATGGGGCCTCAACTTCCCCCCAGGCAACCCTGTTCCAGTGTTCCTAACATCCAAATCCTGGCATCCATCTAGGATGCCAGAATTTGCTCCTGGAAATAGGTAGGATAGCCACATGTAGCTTATATGGTAGCTCAGCAGCCAGACAGCTGAGACAAATGGAGCAGAAGGCACCATAAGTATGTTCATGTTTCTGTATTTAGTCCACATATCTGCATATAAATTTTCTGGTCTTGGTGGTTTGTTTGTTTGTTTTACTAAAGTTCAAAATATTTTGTGAGAAGTAGGCATTAATTATAGACAAAATATTTATTTGCAAAAGAACCCCAAACCCACATCTAATTAAAGATTGCACTGGAATCTACTAAAGTTTGCCTCTGCAGCTCCACCAGTTCCCCATCACATGTTAGAGAACTCAAAAAAGCAACACTCCTACATGAAATTTTGCAGTGGAGAAAAACACTGAATTTTCCTTTAAAAAGCTGGGTGGTGGTTTTTTTTCTTCACCTTCCTATCTCTGAGACATATTTGGAACCATTTCTACACATCCAAAGCTCAGAGCACTGCAGAGCCATCAGCGGTAACTAAATATTACTGCAAAGAAATAGCACAAAAACCACTGAAAATGTGCCAAGCTTGTATGTCAGATTTCAAATGTCAAAACTGATTTCTTTAGCTACTATTGATTTCTTGCCTGCTACTGCAGAAAGATCTTAAACTCCTAACAAACATTATCTATTCTTATCCTGTCGTGTGACAGAATCCAATCTACAGGAAATAAATGCAAAATGCAACCTATAGTACCTCCACTACCACAGAAATGAGGAGGGTGGTTATTAGATAAGGCAGACCTTGGCATTACACTGGCTGCTTTGGAGCTTGGTTCCTCACATATGAATATGAATGCTTATGAAAACAGTCTTCAAAATGGTGCAGTTCTTAGTCTCCCATGTGCTTACCTTGTGGGAAATGCAGAGAGTCCCCTAGAGATGCACAGCCAAATGTTTCTCTCTAGAAAATGCTACTTGGCTAAAATTTCATCTCTTTTTTTGTCCTGAAAGTTCACAAGGTCATAGGATGTTAGGGGTTGGAAGGGAGCTCCAAAGATCATTGAGTCCAACTGCCCTGCCAGAGCAGGACCCTAGAATCTGGCACAGGTCACACAGGAACACATCCAGATGGGTCTTGAAAGTCTCCAGAGAAGGAGACTCCACAACCCCTCTGGGGAGCCTGTTCCACTGCTCTGTGACCCTGTTCCACTGCTCTGTGACCCTCACAGCGAAGAAGTTCTTCCTCATGTTGAGGCGGAGCCTCCTGCGTGGTAGTTTGTATCCATTGCCCCTTGTCCTATACAGGGTGCAACTGAGCAGAGCCTCTCCCCTCCCCCCACCTTGACACCCAGCCCTCAGATATTTATCTTGTGCTTCATATAGAAACACAACTGAGTAATTACCCATATGGAAAGCTATCTCGTTATGACCAAAAGCCTCTCAATTCACTCTGTAGACTTCTTGTCTATGTGAATCTTGCAGTGATGCTAAATTAAACAAGGCTGATGATGGTTTCAGATGAAAAATGAAGGAAGGAATTACACCAAGCTTCTATCAGCATTTGAGCTGAGCACTAATATAGAAGTGGTTTTCAGTTGCTTCACGTTTATGTCAACAGGCTACCCAGTCAGGGGAAATTCTTCAATAAATACAAAAAGCCTGTGGTTCTGTTATATAAGTAATGCTTTGCTCTTTCTGCCTCACTAGGCTTTGTGCTTTTTCTGATGGTTTTAGGTAGATGTCTGCAATGTCAGTATCACATCTCCTCTTTGAAGTGGGTGCAGCCATTAGATTCTAAGCTCCAGAAGTACCTTAAAGTAGGTTCACTGCAGAGGCAACACAGCCATTTCTTTTCACAGGTAAAGATACAGCAGGATAGTTTCCAACCACTGAGGCTCTGCTCTATATTTCTAGTACATTAAGAAATCCAGAAGCAGAGATTTTCTTTTAGAGGAGCAGTGATAGTAACAATAATTTGATGAGTGCTTTACAGCCGGTATCTGGTTGGCCTTCACATCAGTTCCACGCTGACATGTACAGGGCAGTGATAAAAATAACTTTGGAGAGGAGTTTTATGTACTGCAGAAAAATAAACCCACAAGAAGGCAATTTCCTCCAGTGGTGACCTTCATGCCACATGAGGTATCTGAACCCACCACTGGCTTTGGCCAAACTTCTTCTGTCATTGGGTCTCAATTCTCTCTGTTCTGTCAGTGGAGTTTGTTGCATGTCTAAATCCCTCCTGCTGCCTGTGCTCATAAATCACTTCTATCTCTGTGATGCTGAGCTACTAAGCACGAGGTACCACATAAATCCCTTGGGCTCTGCAAATCAGGTGTCCTCTAATCCTGCCTCTGTTGCCTGATCCACACAGAGCTCTGGGACTTATCCAGAGTAAAGTAGAGACATAAAATATAAGGGTCGTAGGGGAAGAATCCTCCAGGGAGTTCTACTGCTATCTGCAGAAACCCCTGGAGTGCTAAGTCTGGGCATAGTGTCATTCCTGCACCCTCAAGGACACACTGATATGTTTCAAGAAGGCCATAAATAACACACATATGAACAGTCTTCAAGGTTAGTGTCTCCAAAAATGTGAACTGTTAACCCTCTAAGGCAAAATTTTCTGCAGAAGAGGTGGAAAGATGTCCATATGCAGAAACTTTCTATTCCCATTTATTTTCATTATGGGCTTCAGCTGCAGACTGGATCTTTTCAAAGAAACATCACAAAGTGTCACTCTGTTCTCTTTGTCTAGCTGATTTCTTTTCAAGAAGCCATGGCTGGCTCTCTTCTTGAAAACACACATCACAGCATCACAGAATCACCAAGGCTGGAAGAGACCTCAAAGATCATCAAGTCCAACCTGCCACCCAACACCTCATGACTAAACCATGGCACCAAGTGCCACATCCAATCCCCTCTTGAACACTTTCAGGAATGGTGACTCCACTACCTCCCTGGGCAGCACATTCCAGTGCTGAGTACAGGGGCACAATGACTTCCTGTGCTTTAAAACTGTATCTACATGCAGGTTCTCACCTCATTATAAACCATAAAATCTGTTGGGCAATTGTAACATGACATTAAATAAGGAATATCTACCTGATCACCACAGCACACTGGGAGGAAATGGATACATATAGCACTGTCCTACCGGCTCAACTGGTGGGTACTAATAGGCTTTCCATGGGGCTGTTCAGTCTGGAGAAGAGAAGGCTCCGAGGTGACCTAATTGTGGCCTTCCAGTATCTGAAGGGGGCCAACAAGAAGGCTGGGGAGGGACTTCTCAGGATCTCAGGTAGTGATAGGACTAGGGGGAATGGAACAAAGCTGGAGGTGGGGAGATTCAGGCTGGACATAAGGAGGAAGTTCTTCACCATGAGAGTGGTGAAGCCATGGAATGGATTGTCCAAGGAGGTGGTTGGGGCCCCATCCCTGGAGGTGTTTAAGCCCAGGCTGGATGAGGCTCTGGCCAGCTTGATCTAGTGTGGGGTGTCCCTGCCCATGGCAGGGGGTTGGAACTAGATGATCCTTGTGGTCCCTTCCAAACCTGACTGATACTATGATACTATGATAAAAGTGTCAACCTGTTCTCTAATTATGAAAAACCAATTTGTTTTGAAGAGCTAACAGCCACGTTCATCCAGCCCCACTGCACTTCTCTGAGAGTGAGAGAACAAAGAGTAAATGAATATTGTATCTGCGCTGACTTTCATTGAAATAGCACTGAAGAGCTGGATAAGTCTCCATAGCTATGCCTCTCCCTGTAAATTCCTTGGGAAAATGTCAGGTGCTGTACACAAGCAAGAGGGGGGAAAAAAATGAAATCAAATTAAAGCATAAAGGTTCAAGTTTAGCTAAGGGCCAAATCTCATACATTTTTATTACAGTTATTGCAATTTTTTAATTCAATTGAAGCTGTTCCTTATGGAAGTGTTGGTACTACATCATCATTCAGCTTCCATTTATTCCTGATCTGACAGCCTCACATGCATTTGTGTTGATGGCTTAATTGGTTTATTTCCCTGAGCAAGCACAAGTGGGGGAAGTTCACAGGATGCCACGCCAGGTTATCTGAACTGCAGGTACCACGGATTGCAACAGTCTGTGACTGGCAAACAGAGACATTTGTTTTCATAGAAACAAAGGAAAACAACATCTTATGAGCACATTTGGGATAAAAATGAAAACTGAAAGCAAAAGCAATTGTAAAAGATACTTGAAACCAGGCTGTCTCATGTTTAATCAGAAAAGGTCATTAATTTCCCCCCAAAAAAGATTTTGGCTTTTAATGTTTTCCTTTCATTTCCTTATTCCTTTCACAGTAGCAAGTAAATAAATGAATAGTATGAAGGAGACATAGAGCTAAAAAAATAACAAACAAGTGAGCAGGTAAGAAGGAAGGAAGAAAAACCTCCACTTTTACAGACAGTAAAATCTGCAGAATGGCAATCTTCTTTTAACGACCACGTAGGTGATGAATGTCTTAAGTGGTAGTAATTTGCTCCACAGCTTGCTTCCTACATAATGTCCTCATTGTGTTGGGCCATCCAATGCCATTTAAAGGGCAAAGAGAAAACGGTCCTGGCTGTGCCTATGCAGGGGTGAGCCACTGGTTTAGACTGGCTCAGCAAATACATGTTATCTGCTCTGTGGAAAATCAGAGATTCATAAACTACAAAGAATTTTTCATTACCAGATAGGTTTATTATTTAGTATTTAATGTTTTTTGTTGTTTCATTAGTTATTATTTTGTACTTTATTATTTAATTATTCGGTATGGTGTTGTTTACTATTTATTACTTGTTATTTATTATTTGTTTCTCCCTTTCCCCCCACTTTGTTGCTTGGACATTAGTTCCATTTCTGCAGAGTGAGGGATAAGAATCTATCTGATACATGACATCTCTACAGCTACTTTGTCCTCATTCTGCATCATACTATTTGGCTGTCTCTGGGAAATAGAGAAGGAGTCCACAATGGTCTTCAGAATTTGCAGAGGGAAGAGAAATGTTGTTCTCAGCATGCATCTAATTGTGAGCTCTGGTGAAGAAGTGGAGCTGTGTTACTGGATGGTGTCTGGATTTCCAAGATGCTTTATCTGTACATCTTCACTTGAAGCGAGCTTCAACCTTGCTGCCTACAAGGAGCTGCCCTCACGTAGAGGTTTTCACATGGTTGTAATGTGAGTGAACGAGAGGGAGGCACTTTTGGTGCCGATTCTAATTAAATATACTTGCAGCATTGTAGCACCACCTGCAGGAGGCCTTTTATTTTACCAGGGTACTCTGAACGAGGGGCAAGCTTGTGTGGGAATGTTAAAACCCAAAGCATTAGCAACCTGAAGGTCTTAGAGGGAAACAAAATAAATAAAAAGGAGAAGAGAAAGCCATGATAACCCTGCTGCATGCATGGCAAAACCATGTGAGATGTGTGCTGTTCCACACAGATCATTTTTAGCTCTGGATTTCTAGTTGTTTTCTTTTGACTCTTTCACTGCAAGAAATTGCTTTTCAAAGTTAGTTTTCCAATTGATTGGTTAAAATGTAGAGGGCAACGCTATAAGTTTTCAGGGTGATGTAGATGGAAAGATTAGAGGTGTGTTTAGGTGTGCACACACACTGCCAAACAATGGAGATCCTGGAGCCTGGGCTCTCCTGATATGCCAAAGCCAGAGGGAAGCTGAGCTACAGAGGCAGCACAGGGTTCTCCATGCACAAGGAAACTTCCCAGGGATTGGAGCTACTCTATACTCTGATAACATGGCAGAGGAACACAGTGCCCTGAGACTGCTGGACCAGCAATCCTTTCCCTGTGCAGCCATCCATCATGGCAAGCCCCAGAGGCCTCAGGGGGTCGAGTGGGTGCCAGAAATATAACAGAAATTCATCTGTGCAGCCTTTTTTTCTTATTTTAATATTTTATTTTGTGCAATTAAGTACAAGGGCATAATTCTGATGTATCTAAAAGTTCAGAGGCTTGAGCATATCTGCTGATGGCTCTCTATTTGACCCCTCAGCATCAAGACTGATGTTGGAAGCAATTTAGTCATGACAGCCCAGATACTGTTAAGAGGGAGAGCCCCAGAATCAGGTCTGAACTGTGGAGACAAACCCTGCACTTCCAATGACTTTGCTGGTAGGATTGATTTGTCTGGTGGGCTCCAGACTCAGGGATGTCTGGGACTTTCACCATTCACATCCAGAAGGCTCCAATGCAGAAAGGAGTGATGTTCCAGGACAGGGGCACAGCCCACTGCCTGCTGTGATTCATGCAGACACAGAAACCACTGACACACAGCTCCAAGGCCCTGTTACTTCTGCAGTTTTCTTCATGGCACAGATGTGAAGCAGTGTCCAAGCCTTCATTAACAGCCAGACACAGCATGTTAGACAAGGTATGAGCAAGAGTAAGAGCCCATGGAAATTTAGTGGGGAAAGGACCTGTAATTTGCAATAGTTAAGTCATGCTGAGCACATTTTTGGGCTATTTCATGCATGTGTGGCTGCAGATACAAAAACACACGTACATGAAGCAGCTTTGCTCCTTAACATGTGAGCTCTTGCATGCTGTAAAATATTCAGTTTGCTGCTGACTTGACATTTTTCCACTGTCTTCCCCTTGCTCAGGGCCTAGAAAGTGTGCAGTAGACAGAGATCAGCAAAAGAAAGAGCAAAGCAAAATGATGTCAACTAAGACAGGAGGGAAAGAAATAAGGAAAAAGTAAAGGTTCTTTGATATGTTGCTGTGTGGAGCAGGGGACAATTACTGAAAGTGGAATGGAGATAAGAGTCTGCCTCCTTCTTTGCCCAGCACTCCTGCAGTCCCTGATCTGCTGGCAGTGGAGCTCCTAACCTCACCTAAGCAACATTGCTCCTCCCTGGATCGGACTTTCCTCCATCATCCCTGGGCTGAGAACACGGAGAAAGGTTTCAAGAGGACAAATATTCCCCTGTTTGTACAAACATTGCGAGAGCAGCATCCCACGAGACCCTGCCTCACCTCAGAGAACATGTCCCTAGCAGCTGATGCTCTTTATGTGTTTGCTTTCTGGTTTGGCTAATTTTCAAACTAGTCACTCAGGACAGCCTCTTCTGAAATGCTGAGAGAGAGATGGGCACATGTGGCTGGCAAAGGCATTATGCTTTTCAAATAGGTATTGGATTTGGTGAGAAAGAGTTACTAGCAAAGCTCTTTCTATTTCCTGGCAGAAAATCATTTGGGTGTTATTCTTTCAAAGTGCCTCAAAGTGTGGGGGGAAGTGCATAGAAATGTAGATTTGCTTGTGAAAGTTTCTCTTTTTCACACTTTCCCTTATTCTCTCTTGCACTTTCTTTTCCTCTACGCAGCCTCAGTCTCCTGCTCTCCAGCCTTCTTCCACAGTATGCATGTGCACACATGCATATGCCTTGCCTTGGTTTTATTTTTGCCAGGACAGTCTAGTGTCAGTAAGTTGCTGTATAGTCCAGTCTCATAGCAGCTTGCCTCTTCCCTCCCCTAGGCAATTTGGTGCCAACTGGATTATATCAGAGCAGTTGCTTTCCCCACAAGAACAGGAGAAGGTGCAGGAGATTAAACTAAAGATCAGCCAACCCTGTAGCACAGCAAATTAGCTCAGGCCATTAAGCATAATGGCCTTCCAGAGGCCAAAGGGGTCAGCTATTAGTTCAAAATAATGACCTTCAACCCAGGCAGGAAGAAGTCTACACACAGACGTCTGTCACTCTCCTGATTCAGTTTTCAAAAGGGCTTGCTCCCCATTTTGTACAGTTAAAATGTTTAGCTCATTTAATGGGACATGATTTCTTTCCCTTTTGGGCTGACATGGGGAGTCTGAAGTTAACCATGTGGAGGCTGCTAAAAGACCCAGGCAGAGTGATTCCAATTAACAACATGGAAACACAGTTTGCTTAATTTCGAACCTACTTAAACATCAAAGGTTCAAAAGTTCAGTGCAAATGTTCCTGGATTACATTATTCCAGAGAGGAAGAGAGACTGAAAGAAATTGTATCTTTCCAAAGCCATCCAGTATAGACTGCATATCATATGAAATATGAGCTGGTTAAGGAAGATGTTGAAAGTGCTGGACTGGGATTTGGGGGATGTAGATTAAATTCCTTGTCTCTGCTGCAAACTTCCTGTGTGGCCTGGAGCAAACTGCATTGCTGGCTCTGTGTTTTAGTTTGACACGTGTGTGGGGTGCAGCTAATGAGTCCTTTCTCCTGCCCTTTGTCTCCTTTCCCTGCTTAGAGATGCTCTTTAGAGAAAGGTCTGCAGATCTTCTCTTAGCAAGTATATATACAGAGATAAATGCTCAGTACAGGGTTCACCTCAACTTTGGATACTACCAAAGATGAACTAGAAAAAAGAATAATTAGAAACACTAGGTTGGCTTTCAGGAAATTCTTGGCTCTGTCACAAATTTCCTGTGTGACTTTCACCAAGTCATTTAATCTCTCTCTGATTCAGCCCCATGACCATAAAAGTACTTTGCAGTAATGTAATGTGTGATACATCCATTCCTAGTTGTAAGACATGTGGAAATGACAAGAGAAGGACCAAAACACAGTTAGGTAGACTTTCTTTGGTGATTAAAAGCAGGAAAGCTCAATATCATATCACAGACATCTTCCAGGGAGGCTGTCTTGAAACTCCTAACATGCTCAGTGTTGAGTCCAGTGAAGGAGGTGAAGGACTAGCAAACCACAGATATATTGCTCTGTATATGGTCTCCATATGTGTCAGGCTTGAATTTCAAGCATGTTCTCCCAATCATAATGCAAAACATAACCCACTCCCCAAAAAAAAAAAAAACCACGCCACCCAGCACACCAAAAGCCAAGCACCAAAAAAACCCAAACACCAACCCAAGTATATTTGATTGTTTAAGTTTGTGTGAAAAGAGGGTAAGAAAGGAGGGGAAAGTTTACAAACTCAACAAGTTTTGTGGACCCCAGTTGGCAAGAGAGAAAGTTTACAAAGCCTTGAACCCCATCCTTTATGTCATGCCTTGCCCTGATATGGAGAAGCCTGGCTGAATTCTTGGCTGTTTACAACATGTGAGCTACACAGTGTTTGTGGAAATATAAAAGCTGTTGTTGAGTATCATAAAGGGGAGAAAAGAAAAAGAATTAAATCTCCACACTGTTTTCACAGGAGGTTAAAAGGTCTGATATAAATCTTCAAAGGGTTGGGGTAAACTCTGTCCTTCATCTGCCCTGTCGTGCTGAGGTACTACAGGCAACACATATGGTGTGTAACGTTCCCCAGTGCTGAGAGAACTTTACGGAGCCTGTAGGCACAAAGGAGCCAATAAGGGTGAAACTACATCGTTAGGCTAACACTGGATTTTTCTGCTTCCATGAGCAGATATTCAATTATAAAGCTTGCCATCTCAAACTAATATTATTTTTAAAAGAAATAAATAAATAGGTGAATGCAGTTTTGAGCCCTTTGCTTCCCACAGAGATCTTGCGAGGATGCATGTTGAAGAGAGGGAAGGAAAAAATGCCTGAGGGGGTGTTGGTGTATGCAGTGCTCTCCACCTCTCAGTGATGCCAGTTGAGGATGCTTTCTGCAGCTGAGGTGAACTTCACCCAGTGAGCTACTGTGCATCATCTGCCTGGGGGACTGCAGCAGCTGCAGGGCCAGGAGTTCAAACTGCCAAATGCCCAACAGCATTTCTTGGGGGATATCTCGCTTCAGTCATTCCAATTACGACTCGGGATAATATTTCATCCCAAATGCTATACAGTAGGGCAGAGCAGAAAAGAAGTGCATGACTTGTAATACTGAAATGAAAGCTTTGGAAGTGTTTTTAAGCTGTGCAAACGTGAAAAATACCTAGAAGTTCATTTGTACCCCAAGTACCTCATCAGGATACCATTTTAACAGCGATGGAAGAGTAAATCATTCTTATTGATTGACATTAATCAAACGTTAATAAAAAATAATTAAAGCAAACACCAACCCCAGGCCAAGGCTGATGCCAGTCTTTTCTTGCCTGGATTGAATTTTATATTGGAATTATAATGTAAACCTCTGAAAGGAGAGTTTACAGTGGAAACACTGACAGACTCTTAACTGGAGCATGCTACGGGTGCCTTTATAAACATACCAGGCATGGTGGTTTGGAGCCAAAAAAGTGCTTCTTAAAAAATGTATTAAAAATTAATTTATTCCTTATGCACATCTAAGTCAAAACTTCTTGGCATGAGCTTCATTAATTCCCCCAGGGCTCCTCTCTATCCACTGCAGACAAGCAAACTGCATTCTCTATAAGATAACTTGGAATGGGCCAGCCCTCCACGGGATAAGGGAATGCTGTACTGGTAGATAACAGCACCTTCCCCAGTACTCTGCACGCTGTGAGAGTACAAAAGCTAACCCAGAATACAACCAT
Source organism: Picus viridis (assembly GCA_033816785.1). Lineage (NCBI taxonomy): Eukaryota > Metazoa > Chordata > Aves > Piciformes > Picidae > Picus > Picus viridis. The sequence continues at coordinate 10,621,320 of CM066579.1, forward strand.
GAAACTGCTAGCCTTAAGGACAGTTGGCCTTGCCTCATCTTCCAGCTTGCCTGTGCAGCACAGGCAGCCACACAGTGCCCAGGAACACACAATGGACACGTCACGGGGTGGAGCGTAGGTCGGGGCACAGCTCATGGCCCCAGTTCTGCCGGCCCTCTGCCCGGATCTGTCTGCACCTGTGGGGATCCCCTGTGATGCTAGTCCAGAGGTAGTGGAGAAGGACATCCATCATGAAGGGATGGCTTGTGCCTGCATGACTGGGTGTGCTCTGCTCCAGCCCTTGCTCCCACGGTCACTCCCTCCTGCAGCAACACAACAAAGCAAAGCAAACCCCTTCTTTCCCAAGCAGGGTCTCCCTCCATCAGCCAGGGCGCAAGTGGGATTTGGCCACAGCTGCTGCCACTTCTGCAGCTGAAGAAGAAATGGAGTGTAATTTGAAAATTGGATATGGTCTGCAGATGAAATCCGACAAGCAAACAACTAAGAATGTGGCTGATGTGTGATACCCAGCCCCACATCTGCACCCAATTTGCACAAAGCATTCCTGTCATTTTCCAGGGCTGAAACAAAACCCTGCTTCAGCAAGCCCTACAACTTTGGAGGGCTGAAATGTGCAGCAGAGTCTCGCAGCCCAGTTTCCCCTCGGATGCAGATATTTCTTGCTGCAACTCCCCAGTTCCCTTCTTCCAAACACTGAGCATTTTCTCAGCCCCAGCCGCACGTGTCTGAAGATAAGCCTGGGGCAACGTCAATGAGAAGCTGCAACGTTTCTTTAAGAGCTGAGCATTCATATATTTCCTTTTAGACACAGAAAAGAGGATTAGAGGTGATATTATGGCAAAGGCCTTCTGTGAAATGAGGAATAAATGTCATTAATGCCCCCTAATGGGCAAAGTGGCCTCCCACCTGCATGGATGTATCAGGCCCATATGAGATTGCCATACATAATTGATAGTGAAATCAGACCACTTTCTACCAAATGAGGAAAAAAAGACTCTAGCTGTAAATTCATCTACAGTGGTTTCATGTGCAAAGAGATTGATCCGAACAAAGATTGATAAACTGAGTCCAAGCTGATTTTATTATATGAAGATTATGATCATGTTACAACTCTCTGTTGTGTATACAGCAAGTAAAGACAAAACAAAACAAAACCAAAGGGTGGAAATCCTTCCTGACCCTGGCATGAGTATTCACCCTTTATTTCTTCTTACCAGCTCAAGATACAGGATAGTGCAAGATGAAATGTCCCTAAAAGTAGTTTTCTCCATGTGACATTTACTAAACAGTGACATCTATTGGGGACCAGCATTTCAAGAAGCAGACTGTTCAGACTTGACTGATCAAAGCATTTTTAATGACCCATTTTAGGACACAATTCTGAATTAAAAGACAGGTGAATGAGATAACCATAGAGATCTACTCCACCTCAAGGACTAGACCATCTTATTAGGAGACAGACTCAAGTAGCTGTGGGTGTAGGGGTGCTAGTGTGTGAAATTTCACTGGTACTAAGGAAAATACTGGCAGCAGGTATTTCCCCTGGGCCTCCAGTGAATTGCATGTGGCAGAAAAACCTTCCCTATCTTATTAAAAAATACAGTATAAATACATGTTCTCCATGGTGGGGCAGCTTCAAAAGTCAAGGATCCAGGTTAGGAACCCTGTTTCCTGCTGTTCCCTCAGCAGTGCTCTTCCTTTCACCAGAGGAGATGGAATGTCCTGTCCTTTCATCCACATAAAGTGGCCCTTTCTTTCTAGGACTGTCAAAATGAAGCTCTGATAAAATCACACAACCATTAATGTGCAGCTTTATCAGAAATGGGGAGGGAGGGGGGAAGGGAAATTGTTGTAAAAGCAACTACCTAACAGTAAAATCAGAGTTCTTGCCCCATTGTTATGAGGAACCAGACTTCATCTCCTCAGCTCTCCCCACACAGCTACCAGGGGCTGTTGTCAACCACCCCAGAGCCATTTCTTCCCCATGTTGAGCCATCCCATCCTTCAGCTTCTCCTCCCAGGGTAACTGCTGCATTCTGCACCAGCTTGAGGGTGCTTGCTGAACTCATGCCAGTTTCTCCATGTTTTGTATCAAGGCATGTCAAAAACTGGGCACTATCTCCCCAGGGTTCATGAGTATGGACCAGAGAGTGATAAACTTATCCCTAGATGGAGAGATTGTGATCCTACTGCCTGGTCACTGCTAGCTCCTCTACGGCTCATGGTCAGCCAGGACACCAGCACCTCCTGTAGAGCGGTTTCCCAGATATTCCCAGCTCACATCCTTGCAGAGTTATCCACTCAGGTGTCCAGGAGTGTGCATTGATCCGACCTGAAGGGACATTGTAGCCAGGAGGGGGTTGGTCTTTTCTCCCAGGTAACCAGCACCAGAACAAGAGGACACAGTCTCAAGCTGTGCCAGGGGAAGTTTAATCTGGAGGTGAGGAGAAAGTTCTTCACAGAGAGAGTCGTTAGCCATTGGAATGTGCTGCCCCAGGGAGGTGGTGGAGTCACCATCCCTGGAGGTGTTCAAGAGGGGCTTGGACGTGGCACTTGGTGCCATGGTTTTGTCATGAGGTCTGTGGTGATGGGTTAGACTTGATGATCTTTGAGGTCTCTTCCAACCTTGGTGATTCTGTGATTCTGTGAATTTCACAAGATTGGCTCATCCCTCCAGCCCAACTGGGCCCTGAGGTGGAGAGTTGTGATGTTGTTGCTGCTCCTGAAATGATTTGAGTAATCTTCTACATGCCTTGGAATCTCTTCAGCACATTTCTGAAGGCAGCTCCAGGGTCAGATGATTTTCCGAAGCGAAGCTGGCAAGCAGTGGCTGAGAAGCAAGCCAGGTCATTTCCCACAGAAGTTCAGTTGCTGTGGTTTTTGATTTCTATTGTTATTTTGCAAATGGCACATTTTAAATGTAAAACAAAACAAACAAACAAATAAACAAACCCCAAACAAACAAAAAACCAAACCACCAAATTAAGCTGTGGAGCCTAATGCATCATTAGAAGAAAAATTAAGCAAATGCTCAGAACCTGCATGCAGAATTTCTGTGTCATGGACTCAGTTTCAGGTTGACCTGGGCTTTTTCAAGAGAAAATACAAATATATTGCAATGATTTTAGTTGTTGGTTGGTTTTTTTTTTTCCTAATGAAAACAGTTTTCAGTAATGAGGACTGGAATGGAATTTCTAGTCTAAACCAGAACAAAGCAGCAGCACCTCCAAATAGTCCCCGCCTAGGGCCCACTTTTAAGTGGGAAGAGAAACCCAGCCCCATAATTCTGTTGTGCTCAGCTCCAAACAATGACCTCCTGCCTCCCAGTGGGTCCCTAATGGATTGCTCTGCTCAGTTTCCAAAGCAGTTTTTGGGAGACTTTGATTTGATTCCAACACAGAACGAAAATAAGTTTCAAAACCTCAACATTTTTTGTTGAACAGAATTTTCCCAGCCAAACCTACCATACATTATTACTGTTACAAATTCCCCTAAGGGCTTCCAGAATAATCAGAAAGGAGTGATGCATCCAGAAAAATCCCAAATCAAAGCCAAAGGGTAGAAAGAAGAGATACAGCACATCAGGTCAGTGGTTGTGAGGCCACCCTGTATTGGCACAACCACTCAGAGAAGGAGACTATTATCTTCATGTAAGTGCCCACAGGAGTAATCCAGTCTGGACATTTCTGGGGGTAGTGGATCTGAGTTGTGCAATCTCCCACACACTGCTCCCCACACAGGGAATTCTCCACAGCCATCTGTCTCTGCATCCCCCTTCCCTTGCCTTGGCAGCTACCTCCTTTTCCACGTTTCCCCGCTACTAACATAGCAGCCCTCCTCAAACATACCTCTGGCAGGAGGTGCTGCTGCCAGTCCCACCCTTCTGCTCACTTGCCTGGAGAAGCAGAGGGACAGGTAAGCAGGGAAGAGCAACACTCCCATATGGGAAGAAGGAGAGGAGGCAGATTTGAGCATGTGCAGCCCAGCCCTGCTCACCTGAGAAGAGAAGATGAAAGAGAAAATGGGCTCATTCCCTGCACAGGTCTCCCTCCTTCACCTTCTAGGGCTGCCAGGAGAGTCCTACAGACTGTGATCTGCAGGCAGTCAGAACTGTGCTACACCTGCTGTTAAAGGCATTTTGTAGCCACATGTCACCCAGATCCTGTTGCCAAGTGAGGGACCCATTAAGTGAGCCTGTTTGTATATATTATGGACAGAGTGATGGTGAGAGCAGGAGCTCTAGATCCACTGATCCTCACAGCATGGATGTTTGACTGTCAGAGCATGGCTCCTTCACTGCCCTGCAGTGGCTCAAGCAGAGCTTCTCACTCAGCTGCATGAACTGCAGAGCTGACCTTACAGCCACTGGGATGGACTACACTCAGCATGTGATGTTTAGTCCACATCTGTCTTAATTCTTGATCTGCAATCCAAGGAAAGCACATCTATTCCTCTGTTTTCCACAATAAACACATTAGAAGATTGTGAAGGTCTGGATGGGGACCAGAAACAGGAAGAGTAAATGTCTCTCTCTCCCTATTAAAGCGGGTGGAATTTTTATGGGAAGGGATGCGAAACCTTTACGTTCTGTAACAGAACAATTTCAGCCTGGAGGAAAGAACAAGAGGCCTCTGCTAAAAAGCTGTACCTTTTGTCAAGGGGCTCAGACACCATTATAAGACAAAATACCTACACTTTCTTATTTTTCCCCTTAGGATCACCTTTCACCAAAAAAAAAAAAAAAAAAAAAAGATGAGCTCTCAGTTTAATGCTTGTCATCAAACAGCAGCTAGTGAAGTGAGGATTTCTCATGTCCTGATCTCTGTGAGGAAACACCACCTGAGTGGGAAAAAAAAAGAAACTAAGGTGTACTAAATGAGCAGTTTCACAGCTAGTTGATCTTTCTGCTCCTGTGTGGACAAAGAGCATTTCTGTCTCTGAAACCTTTCTCCCTCCACCTTTCCCCTCAGACCTCTCTCTGCTCCACTTGGAGACTTTCTCCAGGCAGATGTCCAGCGCAGCACAGTTCAGGGCCAGGCTGTGCATTTCCTCTGACTCTTGTTCTCTGAAATAAAGGTGAGAAGTACAAACCCACTGGCCAATCCAGAGCTGTGCTGCATTTACTGCAACTATAATTAACATCCTTTTAGGCTGGCCTGGAAGCTCTTGGGTCTGTCTGCCTCATAAGGATAAAAACAGCTCTGGGAAGAGATTTCTCTAGAGTTTTCTCCACCCGTATGGGAGGAGAATGGATCTATGTCTGCTTCTTCAACTCAAAATCCACAACTATAAAAGGGGACCAACCAGCAAAGCAGGGGTGTGAGGAGGGCATACACCTCATGTATTCCCTGTAGCAGCTGTGCCATCATCAGGGCACTAGGCTTTCTTCAGGATTTTCTCAGCAGGTTTCTAGAAACCCCATGTGTTTGGCCTGGCATGTCATAAGGCTGCTAGCAATGCAAACACATGTCCTGCCCAGTGCTTTAATAATTTGCAAAAGAAAGGATTCATGCAAAATCTTCTGATCTGGCTCCTAGAAGAAGTTTTATCCCAGGGTAGGTAGGAAATGGGTGTTACTCCACACACATCTTTGAAGGCAACTGCCTTGAGTGTCCCTACTGGAAACTTCGGCAAACAGTTATTTGTGTCTATTTTCCCTCTGCAGGAGGAAAATGAAGGCTAATCAGTTTAGCTGGTTACTGTTCTGCTCAGTAAGACTTTAGGTTCTCCACTAACCCTGTTCCCCATCTATCTCTCAATTCACATTCCCTTCCAGCTTGGGCATCACAGAGCATTCCAGAGCTTGGAGGTCAAATGTAAAGGATCATCTCCCCCTTACCATTCTGTCTCAGAGGAGAGCTGATCATTTTATTTTTCTTTAATTTGAAAAGCATTTAACTAATTGAATGATTACTTCTACTTGTATGATATTTGAAACATCCTCTTATTAATGTTGTCCAACCCTTCAGCAGAACAGAAGAGCGTGCTTCTAGCTGCTTGTTTCTCTGCCAAATTTCCATGTTCTCACACAGAACAGCTAATTGCATTTCTGAGTGGATTTTTTTTTTCCCCAAAATCAGCCCAAATTCCACTTCTTGGGACAAAACTGAGAATAAAGAATGGCATTTCCCATATTAAAGTTATTTTCTGATACCTTTGTACTATCACAGAATCACCAAGGTTGGAAGAGACCTCAGAGATCATCAAGTCCAACCTGTCACCACAGACCTAATGACTAAACCATGGCACCAAGTGCCACATCCAATTCCCTCTTGAACACCTCCAGGGATGGGGACTCCACCACCTCCCTGGGCAGCACATTCCAATGGCTAACGACTCTCTCTGTGAAGAACTTTCTCCTCACCTCCAGCCTAAACTTCCCCTGGCACATCTTGAGACTGTGTCCTCTTGTTCTGGTGCTGGGAGAAGAGACTAACCCCCTCCTGGCTAACCTCCCTTCAGTTAGTACCTTTCTGTCTCATAGAATGGACTGGAATCTGACTGTCATGGTATTATTAATATCAATGCACCCTCTAGACCCAATTGTCTATTCTAGACCCAATTTCAGGAAAAATAGTAAGTGTCTTGGTTCTATATTAAGGATATCCAGGCAAAATTAACATTTTAGTGCTTGATTTAGCAGCCTATTTAATAATGTTTCCAGCATATTATTTATACACACTACTTTATTGGAGTAATTAAAAATCTTATTTTCCAAGTAATTTTTTTTACACCCTACTGAGTAGATTCTTTAGCATATTAAAATTCACAGGCATATGCACACACACACACAAATTGCTCTAAATGCAGCATTGATTAACAGTAAACTTATAAATGAAAAGCCTATAGGCTGAAGGAGCACAAATAATTATTACAATCAACATGAAGAGATTTTTTCATGCAGTTCATAAAATAGGAACAGAGACACTGTGTGTTGTATCCTGTATTGAAAGCAATTACTATTTGCCACTCCTACCACACTGCTGTTTGAAAGAGAGGTTAAAAATAGTGCCTCTCATTTGCCAGGTTCTGAAGCTATCCAGCTGGGGTGGCAGAGAAAGGAAGAGCTGAGGGTGTTCACAATTAAATCCTGCCAGATCCTGCTCTTGGTCCTACTGGTGTATGTCTAGACTGAGTTTACTTGCTGTATTCGTGGGTATTGTGAAGCAGTATAAAGCACTGCAGTTGGATCCACTGGGCAATAGCAAGACAATAGAGAAAAGAAGAGAATGAATTAAGTTAATTGAAAAGAAACCAGGCTGCAGCAGAGTGGTCACTGCTGGCTGGGCTGTTAGGGCAGAAAGCAGTAACAGCCTTTTGAGTCTTGCTGGCAGCAATTATTTAACTTCAACAAAATCAACAAAGTACAACCCTCTGTAATCATAGAATCACTCAATCATAAAATCAGAGAATCATCAGGGTTGGAAGAGACCTCTAAGATCATCAAGTCCAACCATCAGCTCAGCACCACCACCTCTCTAAACTATATCCCAAAGTGCAGAGTCTGCATGTTTTTTGAACACCTCCAGGGATGGGGATTCCATCACCATCAGGTTTGACCGTTCCTGCATTCAGACACCAACCCCACAGATCACATCTTGGAGGTGTTCTTACAGCAGAAGTACACAGGCAGGCAGGCACCTGCAGCAATCCCAGCTCCTCACCACTGGTCTGGTACTGACAGGACCAGAGAAACCAGCCCATAGAATAGAATAGAATAGAATAGAATAGAATAGAATAGAATAGAATAGAAGAATAGAATAGAATAGAATAGAATAGACCAGACCAGACCAGACCAGACCAGACCAGACCAGGTTGGAAAGGACCTTTGAGATCATTGAGTCCATCCCATCACCCAACACCATCTAATCAACTAAACCATGGCACCATGCACCCCATCCAGTCTCTTCCTAAACACCTCCAGTGATGACTCCACTACCTCCCTGGGCAGCCCATTCCAATGGCCAATAACTCTTTCTATGAATAACTTCCTAACATCCAGCCTAAACCTCCTCTGGCACATCTTGAGACTGTCTTCCATCCAAGACCAGGAATTTTCCCACTTCTTTCACCTTCCCTTTTGGGTGCCTCCATTCTATGCCCTTGTGGTCCCATACTACCCCAACTGCACATACTTTAGAGCTGTTGATGCTGCCAATGCCAAGCCAACTGTGCACAGAAATGTGGGTTTATATCACAACTATTTCCTTTTCTGTGCTAGGTCTCATCTGCCTGTTCAAAGGAGCTAATAAAATCGTAGGGGCAGTTCTGGGACATTCCTCATGCACAACATTATGTTTTGTTTCAGCATGAGCCAGCTGTATAACGATTACAAAAATGAGATTTGCTACAAATATTTTAAATATTTGAGAAAGGGTTTGGTGCCATTTTCCTAATGAAAATAACCAATTCCTTCTGTGTTGACTAATGTGATGCCCATAAAGGGCTTTGGCAGCTGTACAGCATGAGGTGTTTCAGCTGCTCTTCATAAAGATGGATCGTTCCAGAGATGTACAGATGTGATGCACATTAAAAATGTAGCACTACAAGCCTTCACAACATTCATAGATGTTTTAGGAGGTGAAGAGCAACATTTTGACATTCATCTGGCATTGCACTGTTTTCATTGGAGGCTGAATTTTGCTCATAAAGTCAGGAGTAAAACCTCAGGACCAGTCCTATGCTATACACCACAGCTAGGAGCTCTGTAGAACCTGAGGAAGCTACAGGCTCCCACGGAGATGATGCCGTGCAGGAGAAGTGTGTGGTTAACGAAGCCTCTGAACAGCGGTAGCCAGAGCTCCTCATTGCTCCTCTTCATCCCCCATTTCAAGATGTTCAAGGTGCACTCCGTGTCCCAGGTATTCAAACCAAGCTGAAACCAGATTCCTCTGTGCCCTCCACACCTCTCTTGTGCAGCAGTGTGTGACCTTTGTGAGGTGGGACCACCCAGACCTGGGAAGAAGTGGAACACATTTGGCTGCTGCAGAAGCAGTGCCACGCTAAAACCTGGAGCACATTTACTGTGCCAGCTGCAGGGCAAGAGCCACTCTGCTGCCTTGCTGCTGGAGTTTGTAAGAGAGTGAAGAAAGTCTGACAGTGCATCAGACCTGACTGCTTGATGTGCAGGAAAATGGACATGCACACAGTGAGCCCCACACATATCACATTTCTCCATGTGAAAATCAATCCTCTGGGGCGCTCCATTCTGCTGTCCATACGCCACAGAGCTGGGTTTGTTGGAGTTGGAAAACTCACCTGTTCGTGTGCTGAAAAGTCTAAGGCAACCAGAACTTCAGCAGGTTGCAGAGAACACACTTTGCAGTGCACACTGCCACTTTCTGTCTAGGATTTCAGAGAAAAAGAAATCCAGAGGTAAAAACACAGGAGCCCTAAGCCACTTTACCACAGCTGTTCACCTGGCAGTCCCTTTGAGATTCAGGCCTCACACAGTCCTGTGTGCACTGCTGATACAGTAAGTGTTGCACCAGGATAAAAATAGAGTCCTTACTAGAAAAAAATGCATAAACTTGACAAAGAAAGGCATGGCCTGCCAGAAACCCAGAAATAATTGATTCAGGTCCTTCAATAATTAAAAGCTTTCATCTGAGCATCAAGGAGAAGGAGACATACCATTGGGAGTATCTTTCACTACAGCTTAAAATACAGAAAATAAGATTCATTTTGAGGGGAAATATGTGGAGTCCCAGGGAATGTGTCTATCAGGGAAGTTACAGGACTAGAAGAGGAAAGGATCCCAGCAGGTGGATCTTGCACTGGTTTGGCTGTTGTTTTATGAAATAGAATCCTGAACAGTGAAATCCTCCAGATAATTTCAATTCAAAAATCATCTTGCCTGGAAACAGGTAAGAGTCCTCAGAATTTCAGTGCTTATGTGAGTTGACACATAGCTGTGGATGTCCTGATGGTTTAGAGCTCTTTGGTGTACTGTGGTGTGAGCAGAAAGGGAAAGGCTGCATTGTAAAAATGAGACAGCTCGCACAGTGAAGACAACCTGGCTTTGCTTTATTGAATAATAATAGTTGGCAATCATAGAAATTCTTTGAGTTGGAAGGGACCTTTAAAGGTCATCTAGTCCAATCCCCCTGCAGTGAGCAAGGACATCTTTAACTAGACCAGGTTGCTCAGAGCCCCACACAGCCTGACCTTGAATGTCTCCAGGGAAAGGGCTTCTACCACCTCTCTGGGCAACAAGAAGGAATGGAGGTTGGTGTACACACAGCCTTGTGATGTCATTTACACCCTGTCTTTTCTCAAGCTGGGAGAGTAATGGATATGAGTGCAGCAAAGCTGTGACTGCAAAATGCTTTATGCTTTCAGCTCTCGTGGGTGCACAAGCCCGAACTTGAGGTGCTGATCCTCTTTAAAATGTACATGGAACTGTGCAGCACTGAGCCTGAAAGCACTACTACTGAAACTTGCTTCAGGCATCACTTTAGAAATATGAAAGTCATGTTAACTTTATTGTATATGGAATGTCCTGATATTGGATCAATTAAACTCTGCCCCAAACCATTGCAGGTCTAGCTTATGTGTGATTTTAGGTGTTAACTGAATACCAGAGAAGAGCTTTAATTCTGAAATTCCCAATATCCTCTCACATTGAAGAGAAACTTAGGCAGGTATGCAAAGGGAAGCAAACAGATCTAGATACTCTGTTTTTGAATGGCATGAACACAAACTTTGCCTGCTGAGCTCTGCCTTTATTCCCATCAACCTACTGGAGCAGGTAATTAAAAGAACATTCTCTAAGCTGTGCAAATACAGAATTGCAGAATCATAGAATCAACCAGGTTGGAAAAGACCTCAGAGATCATCAAGTCCAACCTATCACAAATACCTAGCACCTCATGACAACTAAACCATGGCTTCAAGTGCCACGTCCAATCCTTTTTTGAACACCTCCAGGGATGGGGACTCCACCACCTCCCTGGGCAGCACATTCCAATGGCCAATCATGGAAGCAACTCCATGATTTTAAGATGTAAACACGTGGACAATAGCAATTTACAGGCATCAATACTTGGCTAGTAAACTCATGATAGTTTTTCACATGTGCCCACAAGCTGCTCTCTTTAATTTAAACTTACACCAAATAGGGCAAGTTTTTTACTTTCCAAGCTTTGGTTTTCAGTGCAGACATTTTCCACTTAGGATCTATAAATACCTTGTCTGTGTTGCACCCATAGGAAGTGGAAAGACATGTGTATTTTAATGAAAATGGGGAAGCTCACAAAGCTGATGCATGTGGGGCTTAGCAAGCTATTATACTTACTTTATAAATACTAGCTGCTACACAGGCCTCCAGTTATGTTGACTGACACTAGCACAGCAAGAGTGCCAGGTCAAATGCAACTAGACTGGAAGTAATGTTGGAGTAAAATTCAAATCTGTAACAGGACAAGAAGCTGACAGCAAAAGCCCATTTTGTGCCTCTCCACTGAGGTCACGAATGGTACAGCAGAACGCACTTACTGCATCACATCCATCACTGCAGCTAAAAGGGAAAACAAATCCAAAAGGTATTTCTTATTTAACATCCAGCAACAGCTCAGGTCTCAGCCTTCACCCAAACACTAATGCTCACATGAAGCTGTTAGTCTACTACAAGAGTGGTTTTTGCATTTCTGATACTTTTTTTGGGTCCGTTTTTAATCCCAGGAGCAAAATTCCTTATCATATTCTGTGTGAACACTCTGTAAAATTGTGCCAAAATAGCAGAGAAGAGGAAAACAAAATCCTCACCATTTTAACATCTCAGTGTTGGCTATAAGCAGTTAGTACATTTCTAAGTCAGAGGTTCTACTTTGGAATCCTTATCACTAAGACAACTAACATGTACCTTGAGAAAGACTTTACTGAAACTCTCTGGAATATAAACCAAGTGATATTTAGAATGGAATGGAATGGAATGGAATGGAATGGAATGGAATGGAATGGAATGGAATGGAATGGAATGGCATGGAATAGAATAGAATAGAATAGAATAGAATAGAATAGAATAGAATAGAAGAATAGAATAGAATAGAATAGAATCAACCAGGTTGGAAAAGACCTCAGAGATCATCAAGTCCAACCTATCACCCAACACCTTCTAATCAACTAAACCATGGCACCAACTGCCCCATCCAGTCTCTTCCTAAACACCTCCAGTGATGGTGACTCCACCACCTCCCTGGGCAGCCCATTCCAATGGCCAATCTCTCTTTCTGTGAAGAACCCTAATACCTAACACCTTTTACATGCATAATGAAAAGCAAAAAAACTCCAAAGAGCTTTTGTATTGCCTTTTTTTGGTGACAAGAATCTTCCACATTTATTCAGATTTGATGGGTGCATGCTTTGTGGAAATAAATGCCTCATTTCAATGTTTCTTCCAAGCTTCATGGAAAATAGTTTCAGCTAGAAATACTTGTGAAGGCTAAGGTGTATCATTAAATTGTGATGAAACTGCGGTACAGCCACACTAACGCAGCTCCATCAAGGTCTTTGCACTATCTTGATATAAAAGTGGCTCAACAACTTGATGAATCACTCTCAGTGCTTTTATCCCTATCATGCTGACTTGCTCTAATTGGTCCCTCCCTTGAGTATTCAGAGTTTTCATCTTGCTGCATTTCCTTCCCTGCTTGACACTGCTTTCTATTGACCACCTGCAAGTGATTCGTTGCAGGATGACCTTAGGTTTTGTTCAAATTGAACTATTGCTTTGTTTGCTGTAGAGAATATTAAATTAAGTCAACCCCTAAGACAAATGGCATAAGACTTAATCTGAAAGGTTAATGAATCTCAGAAATCCTCCCAAGTGAAAGCAAAAAGCAATACCTAACCAATATGAAACACATACAGCAAACACTGCACTTCTCATATAAACCTTTTGATCTCAGTGAGGTTACGCTGGGAATAAATTTGACCCACATGAGTCAAACTCATCCTACTTTTCAGGAGAGCTACAATATCCAGCAAGGAAAGACTCACCTCTCACCCTCCAGTAGCTCAATGAGAAACTTCAGGTCAGCATGTGACCACATGGCTTGTTTCAGGGGGAAGAAGGGCTAGAAACAAAACCAGATCCATGGCTGTTACTTAAAATATATTGATTCAGGCATCTGTCATTAAGGATGTCTCTTAGGTTGAGTCCTGTACCCCTGTGCAAGGACAGGTTTACATGATGTTCTTCAAAGTTTCTTCATTAGTACTTTTGGCCAGTGTAGTTTTAAGGGATCCAGTGTTAAGAGGATATCCAGAGCTGTCTGGCAGCCCAGCAACACTCCAACCCTGCAGCTATGAGTATTGCTTTTCACTTTATGCCTCTCGGTATCAAGTGGCTATACCGGGAGCAGGAATCAGCAGCCAGTGGAGGTCAGCTTCTTATGGAGAGGTTATGAATGTTATTTAGTCCCTAAAAGATAAAGCAGAGAAGCACTTTCTGAATATTGAATGGCAAGAGAATCCACATGGGAGTAGGATCAGCAATAGAGAGCTGAGGATAAAGAACATAAAATTAGGTTAGTGTGGAGTTAGCCCATTAAGATGTAACTTAAACTATTTAAATGGACTAGTCTCTGCCCTCCCCAATCCTTCTTCCATCCCTTATTATCAGCTCAGAAATAAGACACATTATTTGGTAGCCTGTGTTTTACTAGCCTGAATAGGAAAGGGGGAAAATTGAGTAGAATTATGAGCAAATGTTTCTTATCATGTTATTTGCTTTATGCCTCTTGTAAAGCATATTATAATGGAGGAGGGAATATTACACCACCAGAGGCAGAAATCCAGTGCATGGTTCACTGCAGATTACAGAGGCTGGAATGAAAAACTAGAATTAATAAACATTTTCCTTTTTTTTTTTTTTTTTCCATTTTATTTTTCCCCTCTACATTATTGCTATTGCAGCAATGACTGGTGGGATATTTTCCCACTTAGCCTTCCATATGTGTAAACATTTTGAACCCTTTCTAAAAGTCACAGTTAACTTACAGAACACAGTATTTTGGCTAGCTGTGAATAAGTCAAATATATCTTCTTTGACCTATTTCTAATGGCATCCCTTTAATTTTCAGTGAGCAATATGCAACTTATACAGGCACAGACAACAACAACAAAGTAATCAGAAACACCATCCCTCTGCAAACCTAAAGGAAAGCAGCACTGCTTCCTCCTCACCACCACTCAGTTGGACTTGGGGTTGGACTAGATAATCTTCTGAGGTCCCATCCAGCCCCAGTGTGGACCAGAATATCAAAACACTTTGAGATGTGCAGGATAACCAAGATAAGGAACTTCCCAGCTTTTATTTTAGCCTTCTGCAGCTGCAAGGCACCAGAGGCTGTAAGGGAAAAGTTAATTAGTTCAACCTATAAAATCCTGGGCAGACAGACAGAGGAGAGTAATATTCTATCAGGAAGTAAGAGCAGCCACAGCTCTGTCTTGTGCAGCCAAATCAAGTGTAACCAAACAGCAATATTACTATTTTTTCCCTCTTTTTTTCCTGAGGAAGTGGTGCATCTGTTATTTCTATCTTTGTGAATACATTCATGTGGCCTACCTGAGTGTTTTTGGCATCTTGCAAATACTCACAGGGAGTAATACAAGTAGCAAGCACAAATAGTAATAACAGCTTTTAAAAGACAAAAATAACACTAACAATAACAATATCATCATTATGATTATTTATTCCTCCATGTGATTCATCTTACCCTGGATTTCTCATACCAAACCCCAGGCACTGCACCCAACCACAATCCCCTCGTGCCTGCCTCTTTACTTTGGAACTCACTGCCAACAATCCCACCTCATGAATATGCACCAAAGCTGGCCCAAACCAGCTACTTCTTACTTCAGAACTTACTGAATCAGTGTATGTTAGAGTGTAACAGGTAGGAAAATTATCTCTGATTTATATTGCTTCACTTATATTGCTACACTTCCAAAGTGTGAAAGAAACAAACCCTAATTTTGCTGCCTTCTGATTTCCAATACTGCTTGCAGGCTTCCATTTTATTGCAAGTTTCACACGATTTGCTACATTTCTGAGAAAGAGTATAAAACCCAGTAATAAAACCCAGTATGACTGAGAAAAACAATGCTTAAATGGTCTAATAATAAGAGAAACAGATCAGCATTGTCTATATTTCAGGTAGTTCTCTCAAAGGAAATTCAGCTGCTTGAGTTAACAGGCAAGCTGCTAAGATTTTGGTAGTGTAATCCAAGCCAAGAATTATCTATGCTGGTTCAGATCCCCATTGCCAATGAAAACAGGATTATGCTTTGGATCCTCAATCCAAATTAAAAATACCAGACTAACTGCCAGTTTGTTTGGATCAGGAGGTCATTCCCTTTCAGCACTTTAGTTCTTACCTCATCTCAGGAAAAGACATTTTAGTTTCAGTTTTGCACTAGGCAACTTCTTGGCTGCCGTTCACCCCAGCTTTCTGTTTCCTTGGAAGGGATGTAATCCCCTGAGCTACACAGAAGTGTGCAACATCCACTTTCCTGAATACAAGCCTTCCAGTGCACAGGAACTTTCAACAGTGACCTCAGGATCAGCAACACATTCAAAAATAAACACATGGTGGGAATTAAGCATAACCCCATAGATGCATAAGCATGCCTCTCTTTTTATTCTAGTGCTATTCTGCAGGCTTCAGGAGGACATTAATTGGAAAAGGTTATTTGAGTGCCTAAGTCTTGGTAGCTGAGTCAGAGCTTCAGTCAGTGTAAGGATCTGATAACAGAAGTGAAGCTTCACCATTCTATACAGTAATTATCCTGAGAGGCTGAATTTTGTCATTAGTATTAGCCTGGGATGGATTACTATCCAATCATGACTTGAATATATGAAATTATTCAAATATTGTTTCTTCTACTGAACCAACCAAGTTTTAAATAGCCAGGGTGAGCTGAATCTTGAAAGGCTCCTTGGATTTTGGATTTCCAGTTAGATTCCAGAGATCCCCACAAAATTTCTGCTGAAAGTCCCAGTCTTGTCTAAGGCCCTTGACATTTATGCATTTGATTTAAACATATGGAATACTTATAAAGGCCACAATGATTTTCCTGTGGCCAGCATTTTAGAATAAACCATGATTATAGTATCAGCACAAAGAGTCTCAGAATTATCTTAACTGAATCCAAATGCCTGCAGTTGAACAGATCAATACGACTGTGTTCAAGAGGGGATTGGACGTGGCACTTGGTGCCATGGTTTAGTCGTGAGGTCTGTGGTGGTAGGTTGGACTTGATGATCTTTGAGGTCTCTTCCAACCCTGGTGATTCTGTGATTCTGTGACTGAGCAGATCCATAGCTTGGACTGATGGACTGACCCAGGTACCATGACAATGAACTTTCCCTTTCTCTTTCTTTGAGACCTACCTTGATTATACTTAACAGGATTCCTCAGTTTTCCCACATTTTTCTGTCTGCACAGAGTGATATTTTAATTTATTAATTTATTTCTAGCTCATATATGTACTCCTATTCTTATTGTTTGTTATACTGTCATGTACACTGTAGTTTAGCTTCTTTGCTCATTCATTTGCAGCAGTTTGGTTCAGGTCTTCTTACAGCAATGCAACAAAATACTCAAAGCGATGACGTAAACCACCCAAATTCTCGTTGGTTTTAATACATAGTGAAAGTAAAACAAACAAACAAACAAAGAAGCCTGTTAAGAACTTTAAGATATTAAATCTTTTCTTTCCTTTTTTTTTAATTTAATATGTAATGAACCTGTAGTTTTTTTCTTTCCTCTTTTTTCTTTTTCTTCTTTTCTCCCCTTTTTCCTCCTTTTTTCTTTTCCTCCTTTTTTCTTTTTTCCCTTTTCCCTGTTTCATTTCCTTTTTTCTTTTCTCTTTTCTTTTTTTTTTTCTTTTCTTTTCTTTTCTTTTCTCATTTGTTTTCTTTTCTTTTATTTGCTTTTATTTTCTCTTCTTTTCTTTTCCTTTCTCTTCTTTTTCTCTTAAATTTATCTTTTATCTTCCTTTCTCTTCCATTTTTTTTTCTTTTCTTTTCTTTTTAATTTTTTTTTCCTGCCAGCATTCTTTTTCTGTTATCAATAAAGGAGTCAGTAGGCATCCAATGGAGTTTATGGTCTAAAAACTCCCTATACGCCTTCAGGTTTACGTGCCACATCCATTAGAAAGACAGCTTCACATATGGCAAATAAAGCCAGCTCTCATTATCTGTGAGTAGGTAATGTGCAGTGTGCTCTGTTGATCATCCATGCTAGGGATACAAAGCTTCACGTCCAGCAGGGTGTTTAGTAATACATGAAGCACATCGTGAATACAG
Source organism: Picus viridis (assembly GCA_033816785.1). Classification (NCBI taxonomy): domain Eukaryota; kingdom Metazoa; phylum Chordata; class Aves; order Piciformes; family Picidae; genus Picus; species Picus viridis. Next base: position 10,638,634 of record CM066579.1, read on the forward strand.
CTGTACTGCTTCCGGGGCTGGAACACACCCAGGAATGCGACACCTACTTTCCCACAGAGCTCTGAGTAATAGACTCTGCTGGATCCAGGTTTCCTCTTTGCACAAGCCTAAATTCACAACCTAGTGCTGGAGAATAGCCTGGGTCTTGCAAGCCCAGCACTGAAACAGGATTCCTTCCTGTGGTATTTCTGTCTTCATACACAACAGACCCCTATGTAGCTGTTTTATTCATTGTTTTCCATTATCCAGCACAGCTGAGCCTCCTCTTCCCCTGGACCACATCAAGATGTAGGAAGCAGTGTGAACACTATATACAGTTTGCATGAGCAGGTTCCAGACAAAGAACAGCACTGATAAGGTATAGTTTTCCCTGCTGTTTAGCACAGCAGCCAAGGACTTTATCCAAAGTCTACTAAATCAGTGGGTATCTTTCTGTTGACTTTAAATCAAGACCTAATAATGTAAAGCCAGAGAAATTCTTCTCTAGTTTACACAAGAGGTGTGTACTCTGAGCCAAAGCAGATGTTTGCAAGGGATGAATTGCCTTGATCAGTAAATTCCACAGTGAGTAGATGCTATTTAATGACTGCAGAGGTTGCGGTGGGAATCAACTCCTTCCACATTAATTGGAGTGTTGCCTAAAAAGCAGCCTCATCAGCCTGAGCTTGAATTTTATTTGTAATTGAGTATTTATCAATAACAACAACTATTTGTATCATTTATTTTGGTATGCATGCCTTACAAATGAAGCAGATGAATAGTAGTCAATTTCAATGTCATTTTAAAGTAAAATTATAAGTACTGCAGTAGGCCCTCAGAGACCATCTCTAAGTTAGTATCCGTGTTAAAAACATTATTATTTCATTTTATCTTTCAGCATTAGCATCAATTTCTCTCTCCTGAGAGAGAAATTGAAATGTCTTACTTAGAAGGCAGAGTGGAACAGGAGACAACACTACTTTGAGGTCAAAGAGGAGTGTCTCTTTTCCTGTCTGGCTTTTCATGTGTCTTATCCTTAATTTAAAGTCACAAAGAAACACCTTGCACTAAAATCTAAAGGATCTGCAGCAGGAGTTTGTTGCCCTCTTCTGCAGGTTTCATGAGATCTCCACTAGGAACATGCAACAATGCAACAGAGAAAATTTGCCAAGAGTAGAGAAATACACAACAGAAATTGATTAATTCAGTCAGATTGTTCTGGTTCTGAGGGTTGAGTTATCCTGAATTATGACCAAGCCTGAGTGACAGACTGCCCCCTTAGGTATTGAGGACACAATACCACTGGCTTCATCAGAAGTCAGCTTGGGTCCTGCTTGCCTCACTAGGTGCAGTGTAGCATCATTAATACTCGGTGAGCCACTTACTGAGAATGCTAGCAACAACATCTTCTCTTCTTACCGGGGCTGGCCCCAACACAGGACACTCCTGACACCCAGAGGAAGAGAAGAAGGATGGTAGCTGTACCTGGAATTAGTCTGGGAGAAAATTTGATGGGTGTGAGACTTGTAAAGGAGAATGTTCCTTGATTCCCTTGGTTTAGCACATGCTAGTTATCACCCTCTGGAACAGAAACATTTTCAATGACCACAGAGAAGTATTGCAGTCTGCCAAAAGTTCACAACTCCATGCTGGCACCAGGCAGTACTGCCAGCAGTACATGAGACACTGCACTTTAGCTTACATATCCTTCTGAAGTGTCCTTGCCATACAGAAGCAGATCACTAATCCCTACACAGCTGACAGCAGACAAGAATAAATCAGTTGTACAACTCTAACATAAAAACTGTTGGTGTTCAGCAAGAACATCACAAGAAGCATGTGGCATTAGAAGCATATAGAATGAGAAATGGAAGAAAAGAAAAAGAAAATGGAACTCTGGCCATAAAGATTCTTGGAGATGTCTCAGCATTTTATAAGTAGATAAAAGAGGAAGGTTCACACTTCCCTACATTTGTGTACTTATTCTCTAGGCTATCAATCTTTTCTCAGATTCCTAACTGAGCTGACTTTCTTCTGTTTCATACACAAAATCATTCACTAGTGCTGTTTTGCAATGCCATGTTCCTCATGACAAGGCCCTAAAGCTCACATATTTGAAGCTGAATTAAAGCCTGCCAGGCAAATTAATATCCTGTGATATGATTATAAGGAGAAGTTGGTTGAGCTGCTACAGAGAAGTAACTTTTCATCCCTACATCCACCTCAGTTCCCACCTTCCTGTGTATCAAACATCCCATATCCTGTGCATCTAGAGATCTGCTCTGTCAGCTCCAGCAGAGCAAGGAGTAAGACCTTTGCTTTAGTCTCCATGGTGTCCTATATATTTTGAAGAAAACCTTTTGTCATAGCAAGTGGAAACTGAGAGCCACAGAGGTATTTTGTGTATGATGTGGTCTGCTCTGCCACTGGGGTACCTTTTTCTCCACTGTGCAAATCCCTTTCCCATACACAGAAAACGTGGTCTTTTAACTGACACATTGAATAGATTCCTTTGGCTTCGTACATCCTTTGGTTCCATGTGCTTGAGGCACACCCATCACTGCTGTGTTGTAAGACAAGAGAATCTCCCAAATATCATTAGTGTTGAAAAGCTTCTATTGTAAACAGGAAGCTGCATTACCAACCCCCAGACTGTTCTGTACAAAGGCACAGTTCACTATGCTTTAAATATTCCATGAAATATTCCATAGAGATGACAGGTGCTAGAGTATGCAAGATGCTTTGTTACCCTACTTTTAAGGATTTCTACTACAAGGAATGAAAGGCCTTTGAATTTTCCAATTAAATTAAGATCACTTTTAGAGATCCTTTAGTGCAAGCTAGGTTAAGATGAAAGCAAAATAGGGAAAGTAGTTACCAAATGCAAGTAACACAACCGAATAAGCTTCAGAAAGTGATGAGTGGAAGTGAAAATAGAAGAACACATATATCTGCTACTTAGAGAAGCTCTGAAGTTTCCTCTTACCCTGCAGTATGCAGCTGACAAGCTGATTAGATGCTTCATGGCCTTGTCAGTCTCATTCTGTGCAAAACTTGTGTCCTTACCTTACCTCACAGAAGGTTAGATTTGCTGACTCTATTTCCTTTTTGTGCCCTAATTTTTTTCTTTAGGTTAAGCTGAAATGCGAAAGCAGCTCCTTCTTCTGTTCTTCCTAACTATTGCTTGCCTCCTCCTGCGTTGGAAATGCTAATACTCCTTGGGCAAGCCCAGATAAGGACATCACTTGCCCCAAAGCTGAGCAGAATGTTCTACTGACTGAGCCCTGTAAGGGCTCCATTATTATTCAAATGACAGAGTAGGTCCTTTCACCAAAACCATGTATTGTCATACAAAGGTATAATTTGATAATTATATCCTATGCAGCTATATTACCAGAATTAACATGGAGAAATCATTACTGGCTTTCATTAGGAAGAGGCTACAATGGTAACTAATTGTTTCAGGATATCAGTGGCTTTTCTGGATAACTACATCCGCATCTGGTCAGTCAGTCCTAAGACACACTTGTTTTCTTCACATTGCATCGAGGAGTCTGCATTTTCACAGAATCACAGAATCAAGGAATCACAGAATGTTAGGGGTTGGGAGGGAACTCCAGACATCACCCAGTCCAGCTCCCCTGCCAGAGCAGGATCACCAAGAGTAGGATGCACAGGAACGCATCAAGATGGGTTTTGAAAGTCTTCAGAGAAGGAGACTCCACAACCTCTTTGGGCAGCCTGTTCCTGTGCTCCAGCACCCTCACAGTAAAGAAGTATTTCCTCGTGTTGAGGTGGAATTTTCCTCCCATCACTTATCTTGGGTAATATCTGTGATTACAACCAGCCTAGAAATTGTTTGTTGAGAGAGACACGATTCTTTGTTTCCTGTCTCTGAGAATTCCCATACAAACCTCTTCCAAAATATCTTCCTTGATGCACTATCTGATATTTCTAAATGCCTCAGATGGGACATTCAGAGGGTACTTAAATAAGAGTGAATAAAATTGCTCACTTAACCATAATGTTGGGGGAATATGTGCTTTAAGGATAGCTGAATAGCTGTACTGTGGTCTAGTCATGAGGTCTGTGGTGACAGGTTGGACTCGATGTCCAAGGGGGCACCAGGGGAAGTTTAGGCTGGAGGTGAGGAGAATGTTCTTCACCGAGAGAGTGATTCGTCATTGGAATGTGCTGCCCGGGGAGGTGGTTGAGTCTCCGTCCCTGGAGGCATTCAGGAGGGGACTGGATGTGGCACTTGGTGCCATGGTCTGGTTGTGAGGCTGTGGTTACAGGTTGGACTCGATGATCTTCAAGGTCTCTTCCAACCTTGGTTATTCTATTTATTCTATTCTATTCTATTCTATTCTATTCTATTCTATTCTATTCTATTCTATTCTATGATCTCGATGAGGTCTCTTCCAACCTTGGTGATACTGTGATACTGTGATACTGTGAATAGAAAGGGCAGCTGTTGTGGTTATATAATGTGTGTAAAGATTTGCAGAAAACCAGAATGTTAAAGAAATAATCAATTAAACTCAGCACCATCCAGTCAGCTGGATGACACCACAGCTTCAGCCAACACTGAATCCAAGAAACCTGTTGAAACATAAGTTCAGAGTGAGTTCACTAGATGATACTTTCATTTCACTTTTGCATAAGGTATTTGGGTAGCTGTATGATGAGGGCACAAGAGGAAATGTAACACCTATTTCATAAAAAAAAATGTTGGGTTCTGAGTGACATAATAGAGGTAACAGTGACATTTAGAATGATGTATGCTGGAGAATTCACATCAGCAGAATGTGATGGAGTTTGACTAGTAATACAACTCCTGAAACTCAGGAGAATTCTGAGTCTTAAAGCTGCACCAGGGGAAGTTTAGGCTGGAGGTGAGGAGAAAGTTCTTCACAGAGTGAGTTGCTGGCCATTGGAATATGTTGCCCAGGGAGGCAGTGGAATCACTGTCCCTGGAGGTGTTCAAAAAGGGATTGGATGTGGCACTTGGTGCCATGGTTTAGTAGTCATGAGGTCTTGGGTGACAGATTGGCCTTGATGGTCTTTGAGGTCTTTTCCAACCTTATTGATTCTATGATTCTAAGATGTCAGATGCTTTGTGGCCCCATATTCCCTGTGCTGCTTCCCCAAGGCCTCCTGACTTCAGAGCAGACTACTGTCAGAGGAAAGGGTAGCAGGAGGCCTTAGCAGGGGATATAAATCCCTTCTCCTGAGCCACCCTTCCTCCTGCACACATTTCAATTTCAACCTTGGAGATGAAATGTTTGCATTCTAGCACACTTTTTGTTAGCAGCATTAATTATTAACGTCATCAAGAATTAGTAAAACAAACCCTGTCTAGACAATTTCCCTTGATATGACTTTACAGTGAATTTAAAACAAACCAAATAAATAAAAGTATATTAAAAAGAAAAAAAGAAGTGATTGCTTCATCTAGGGAATATTTTTCTTTCGAATAGCTGATGCTTTACCTTTGGAAATGAATATTTTAGAAGCACAGTCTGAGGGCATCTAAGGGTCGTAAAGTCTGGGGCTGCCACACCTCAGTGTTTAACAGCCCTGTGCGCTCTGCCTAACATACAAAGGCAGCAAAGCATGTCATTATGAGACCATAATGCACACCCTGTCATGTCTTATCGCTTAATTAGGTCACCCAATTTGCCCATCTTGTTAAGTGCAGTGGTTAACACTGTATTTCTTACCAGCTTTTCAGATTGCTTTTAAAACTCCCAAGGGAAGGTTCGTCCACGTAGCAGGATTATTTCACATTCCAGTGTGGTTCCTTGAATAGCTTTCTTACATTTATTTATTAATTTAATGCCATTTTTATTTAATATCAGACCAAAGCATTCATTTTTCTGCATGATTGTAAGGATTTCACTTCTCCTTATCACTCCCATTTCTCCTTGTGTAATTTCTGTTTCTCTCTGGTTTAGGCAGAGAGATGCATACTTGTAGCTAGAAATTAAAACTACATTAAAAAATGTTTGATTCCTTCATCATCTTTATGATTTTCTTTTAATTAAAAATTCTGCAAATTTTGATAGTGCAGGGGCCCAGCCTTATCACATCTGAAACCTAAAGATATCAGCATGGCTTACATCCCTTCCCTCACCCACAGCCTGGCCTGAAAAGCACCTAAAATTAGTTGGCACTTTCTAGTTACACCTAAACAGAAACACCTATTTTTGATTCCTTCTTCATGGGCAGTTGGCTACAATACAAAGGTCTGCAAAGACCTTCTCTGCTGGAGGATGTCCAGAGAAGGGCCACAAGGATGATAAGAGGGCTGGAGCACCTCTCCAATGAGGACAGACCGAGGGAGTGTGGGCTATTCAGTCTGGAGAAGAGAAGGCTCCAAGAAGACCTTATTGTGGCCTTCCAGTATCTTAAGGGGGCCTACAAGAAAGCTGGGGAGGGACTTCTTAGGGTGTCAGGGGGTGATAGGACTAGGGGCAATGGGAAAAAATAGAAATGGGAATATTCGTTTGGATATTAGAAGAAATTCTTCCCTATGATGGTGGTGAGACACTGAAACAGCTTGCCCAGGGAGGTGGTGGAAGCCTCATCCCTGGAGGTCTTTAAGGCCAGGCTGGACGTGGCTGTGAGCAACCTGATCTAGTGTGAGGTGTCCCTACCCATGGCAGGAGGGTTGGAACTAGATGATCCTTGAGGTTCCTTCCAACCCTAACAATTCTATGATTATATATTTGGAACCTACACAAAACTCATTAACGGGCTGATACATGAGCACGTAGTATTGTCTGTTGAGTGTAAAAGCTTCGGCTCCACTTTGCAGTGGGGTAGCAACTCTACACATATCTCAGGTTTGCTGTAAATAATGCAGGCAGGTGAAGTGGTATAATAATCACAAAGGAACCCCAATCTGCATCACAAAGGAACCCATCCTTCTTGTGTTGATAAGACCCTGTGGGAAACCGAAGGACAAGACATAGCGATAGGCTTCGTTCTGTGAGGTAGAGCAAGACTATCCAACATATTAACTAGACAACAGCTCAGTGTTTACAGCAAAATGAGTAATTTACTTGTTCATGTTCAAAAAGTCAATGCAAACTTATTATATTCTTTAACAGCTATATTCCAGACCCAAATGCTTCATTACAGGAAATAACACGGAGAGGTGTTTTGCCTGCATGAAATTTCTGAGCATGTGAATTGAACTGAATCAATTTTTTGTAATTTCAAGGCCATTCAGTGGGAACACAGTTTAAGGCTCCAAGGGAGCACTACAGCAACACATTCAGGCTGAATTGCTTTGAAATTGGTTAAAGGCTACTTCATTTTCTTCAGCGACATTTTTGGAAAGCCTCTTTTCGTGGGGTAAATTTAGTTTCAAGTTGAACTGCTGAATTGATTAAATGCCTTATTGTATCTTGCAGCAACTTTATTGTCATTCCAAAGCTCCCTGAAAAAAATAAAACAGTAACTAAGAAATAAAAGGGGGGGGAAATAAAAGCTACCACACCCACAGTGCCTACTCCACCATTAGAAATTTCTTCAGTCTTAGCAACTAATCTTCAGTCTTGCAACTGTTTTTTTTCCCCCTCTGTTTTCTGAGGGTCAATGTCAAAGAAATAAACAATTAAACTCAGCACCATCCTGTCAGCTGGATGATACCACAGCTTCAGCCAACACTGATTCCAAGAAACCTGTTGAAACATAAATTCACAATGAGCTCACTAGATGGACACTTTCATTTAATTTTTGACTAAGGCATGATCCCATAAGGATGGCCAAGAGCTCTCTGTCTGCTTTTCCTTTCTGTCAAATTATGGCTGCCAATAGCCCAGTATTATGAGCAATTTCCAGGAACAGGACATCAAGATTTTCCAGGATGTTTAGAAGAGAAAAGAGGAAAGAAGAGGTTTTAGTCCTGTAAGGTAGGTTTCTAAGACTCATTTCTATAATGAGGCCTCTCACTGTTTTCCATGAAAGATGCTCCTCAGCACTGCAGAAACAAGATTTCTAGATACTTGTAGGTCAGTTCTATTCATGAGGTGTGGTGGGCTGAAATTTGTCCCCAGCATCAGCTTTTAAGCCAGACCAACTCAATTAGAAGCAAAACTTCCCCTGTGCCAGGGGAAGTTAAGGCTGGAGGTGAGGAGAATGTTCTTCACAGAGTGAGTTGTTGGCCTTTGGAATATGCTGCCCAGGGAGGTGGTGGAGTCACCATCCCTGGAGGTATTCGAAAAGGGATTGGATGTGGCACTTGGTGCCATGGTTTAGTAGTCATGAGGTCTTGGGTGACAGGTTGGACTTGATGATCTTTGAGGTCTTTTCCAACCTCATTGATTCTATGATTCTAAATGAAGCTGTATTTACAAGCAAAACCTACACTCTATAATGGAATGCAATGAATATGTACAAAATATACAGGATTTACAATATTATACAGATATTTACAACTAGCAAACAACACAAAAACCCTCCTGGTCAAAAGACCAAGGAGGCTGCTCCACTGCCTGTCATCCCCCCCAAACATCCCATACCCCCTGTACCAAGAGATAGAGAGGAGCTGAGAGAAAGCATTGGGCTAGGCTTATCTCAAGGCTAGCCAAAAGCACATTATCTTCTCCCCAGTGAAGTAATAACAGCCAAGATCAGAAGAAAAGAGAAAAGGAATGGGAATGGAAGTGAAATCTGAAGAATTGTTATGATACAGCTTCTCTTATCCCAGACATTCAACCAATGAATTTGTTTAGAATAATCTTTTGTTTTCCTTTTTACACCCAATAGTGATTTATTTATATATTTGTCTACTTTTCTGCTCAATGTCTGCAGCTACATTTTAAAGGCATAGCCTAAAACTGCCACATGGGGACATTCAGTGCTGGGGACACCCAAGATTCAAGGAAAAAGCTCATCACAACTCAGCAATAAAGCCTGTTCAGTAAGGTGTTGCAGTGCTCTACGTTTTGCAGATGTTCACTGTACCTCCCACTGGACAACATATTACCTCTGTAAATACATTTCCTGTGCATTGAGTTGTTTTCAAGTCCATAAAGCTCAAAAATACCACGTGGCTGTCCCAATGTCAGCACTCTTTTTTACTCAGTGAAGTGTTACACACAGGTTTTGGCAGGAGTAAATAAAATTATCTGGCTGTCACACAGCTGGGGGAAAAAAAAACCATTCACACCTCATATTGGAATGGAGCAGGTCTCAGGAATTTGTATAACTGTGGAAGAAATTATCTTTGGAGTTATCCATTTCAATAGCCATGTTGCTGTACGTATCACCTCTCATTTCACTGCAGCCAGACTCCTGCAGCAAGTGATATACAGCGATGCCAAGTGGAGATATGGGAGAGCAAGGAGGCAGAATCACAGAACATTATTTCAATGTAATTTAAAAGGAAGTGTAAACACAGCTGCAAAATAAACAAATTTCTTATCAGTCCTTTGTGAATATTCTGCACAGTTGTACCTTCTGTTCCAGAGGTATATAAAGGGACAGAAAATTTAAGCCCCATTCCTTCAAGGATGTCAGTGAATGATTTTCCTTGAGAGAACTGTTTCATGTGTCAGTGGAGCCACACTGCCTCACACACACTAACATTTCATTTAAGATGAACTGACCCATGGTATCACTTGAACTTAAGGAAAAACTTCCCTATTTTGAGGGTGCAGAAGCACTGGAACATGCTGCTTGTAGAGGATGTGGTGGAGTCTCCTTCCCTGGAGAGATTCCAAACCCAAGACATCCTGGGCAACTTGCTCTGGGTGACCTTGCTTTAGCAGCAGGATCCCTTCCAACCCCCACCATGCTGGGATTCTGTGATGCCAGAGAGGCTGTGCTATTACATCCTATTTAAAACCAGCATTTAGTCCATGTGTTTTTGTTAGCTTCCTATCACAGAGACTCACTCATCCTGCTGAAGCCTTAACAGAGCAAGAGCATTAATTGCATGTTTACAGAGGCAAAATCCAGAAATAAATGACTTCAGATAACACAGAACCATGTTAAAGGATAATCAAGCAGGGCATACAATGTTAAGTGCTTCTGATCTGACAAGGAAGAGATTGCTGCTTTTTGTATTCATATTTCATATTTTGAATGGCTAACCTCAGGGAGAGCCCAGAATATTGGCCTGTCTGTGCCTGGGAGCTGACACTGGAATATGTAATCAGGAGAGCCTTCTTCTGATTAAACCTCTCCTGACACCACCCTGGCTTTGCTGAAATTTAAACTACTTCTTTCCCTGACATTGTGGAAGGCTTGGCTGGGCATCTTACCCTCCCCTTGTGCATGATGGATGACCCTAACAGTTCAGCCCAGTGCTGTCTCCTGGGACACGGCAGATAGAGGCTGGCAGCAAAGCGCAGGCTGAGCTTCAAACCAGCTGGCCAGCAGGGACCTCCAGCCTGTATCAGCCACAGCAGCCCTCTTTCATTTCCTCCTGTCCCCAAGGTTTTGATATTATGGTGCAAGGAAAGTGCCTTTTAGTACTTCATTGACCGCATTCATTAATGCTGCCTCTCTGAGCTATTTGGACCAGATCAGGGGAGCTGGTGCGAGGAGGAGGGAGATGTAGTGGAAAAGGAGAAGCATCGTGTTTTGACTCATGCTATCACCATGGGCTGCTGCACTGAAAGGAAAGTTAAATAAATCCTTTAGAAAGCTTTATGGTCTCTGACTGCATTGAAATCCTTTGTTATCACAACACACTTTGCAGCATCCTGTCTCAGGACATGTTTCATCCATTTTGCAGCAGGCGTGTTTTGTCCCATAAGGTGGCATAAATGGTCTTCCGCCCCCATGTGTGTAATGTACACAGACCTTAAGCTCATTTATTGCATTGCAGTGTCCAGATATGTCAGAGGCACCATGCCTAGTCAGAGAAGACTTCACTTCTGGTGAGAAGACTTGACTTGTGGTGTGAAGACTTCTTGTGATCACAACAGAGAAGGCACATTGAAATGAGGATGTGCCTGAAGTGAGAAAATACAAGCCAATGCAGTGGACAAAAGATGAAGAAATGTATCCTCAGTGAGCACTCTTGAAGGTTATTGAGTAGACTATTGGAGACTACCTTATTAATGTCATAAACCAGGCAGTGTGTTTCCTGCAGGCATTGAGAAAGACATAGATCCTTATACCTGAGAAAAAAGCCAGTTACTGCACCAGCTCAAGGCACATACTCCCTAGTTAACAGGAGCTGAGACAGAAGGCCATGTTTTCCTCAACCATCTGCCTGTGAAGTAATTTTCTCTTCTCTTTCTATCACTGAAAAGCCTTACAGGGAGACATGCTCGCAGAAAAGAGCTCAGCCAGTGCCCTTCTACTTTCCCCAAAGCTGTGCAGTAACAGCTGAAGCCATCAGCTAGGATACAAAAAATCAGCATTAACTCATTGTTTCAAATCACATGGACAGAAGACCTGAATTTGAGGAAGCTCAGCTTTTGAAAGGTATATTAGAACTCCTTACGTTCTCTGCAGAAAAGAAGACAGAAATTGCCTTTTGCCTCCTACTTAAGAATCACAAACCATTAAAAATGCCAAAATTAATAATGCAGTGTAGCTTTTGTTGCTGTTGTTGCTGGGAGGCAAAGGGTCTTCATCTCTGCAACAAGCCTTCAGATTAAACTCTTCTGGAACTGGAGACCTGAGGCACTTTGGATTCTCTGTGTCAGGGTGCAAAACTGTAGCAGAATAGGACATCATCATCATGAAACCTTACAGTGACTTTATTACTGCTTAATTGAAATACTAGCAACTTCTTAAGGTAAAGAAGGAACTCAATGGGTTCTGGGTGTGTAACACCACCACACTTTTCTTTCAGACGCAAGATTGGTTGCCCTCCTGCACCCCTAGGCACAAACATTCACAACAGGAGCTCAGGAAGAACTAATGAGGCTGAACTGAGCTTCATGCAGCTGGTGATGCTTGTGTTTGGCCTGTCCAGGCCACATGAATAGGAACTCTGGATCTACAGCAAGGTGCTGAGCATGCTTCCCAGGACACTTTTGCTATTGACATACACTTTCTTCTGCTCGACTTGGCTGTAAGAGTAGTAATGCCCAGCAAAGGGATGGATTGAACCTCTGGGTGTGTTAACCTTTTTGCTGCTTCTTAAGTTTCTCCAGAGCTTGTCTGCCTGCATTGTTCTAGAAGACAAGGACTCCAATTGTTTACTTCTTCCCATAGAGAGAGTGCAAGGGGGAAACTCATGGAAACATTTCTTTCTCTTCATTCCCACAGAGGTCAGTCACAGTCCTACCTTGTGAATTACATGATTTAAGCCCTTCTGTGAAGCAAAAGTACGTTGGTTTTGTAAGCTGGTACTAAAGCAGAACACCTTAGTGGTTACATTATTTATTTAATACATTTGTTCACCTTGTTAAAAAAAACCCCACCAATTTCCACTACGGCCAGCTAAAGGGAGCTTTGTATATGCAAACAAAACCTACAATGAATTGTTAAGCATTCAGTCCTCAAATTTCTGTTGTGTCCCAGTTATTAGCTGCAGATGTCCTGTAATGATCACTCTTTGTTCACCGAATTGACTTTTTTTCCCCTCCCCTGTGGGGAGGATGGAGCAGTTTGGCTAAAGAAAGTCTGTCCCTCCACTTCTTGTTGCCTTAATGAAAAAAATGAAATCTCTTGAAACATGGAGTAGGTTAATTGGAGCAACAACTGTCTTGTTCAGTTAATCAGTTGTGAATTCACCAATAGGTATCCCAGCTGGCACTGGAAGTGTAGGAGTGTGTATATAAGCTAGCCAAGGCTCAAAGGACAAAACAGGGCCTGTGATGTCTGAATAGACAGCATTATCCTGATGAAGGCTTTCTTACAGAATTATTTCAGCGGAGCAAAATAGAATATGCACAGTACAAAATAAAAAGGAAAAAGCAGAACAATATAAAAATGAAAAGGAGTTGGTCATAAAGAAAAAAAAAAAAAAAGGAGCATTAAGACTTAAATCTACAGAGTCAATAAGAAGCTGAATAGCTTATTGGACCTATTTTGCTGTTAAAAGAAGGGGGAAAGGATTTTATTTTAGCCTGAAGTGACACCGTGAAAAGAAATCTTCTGACTGGGAATTCACTGTGACAGTCATTACTAAAATGAGACAATAACATAAACTCCCACTAAAACATGCCTACTAACACAAATAATTTAAATATTTTCCCCTATTTAAGAGATGTTCACATTCATACCACCTGGGAGCCTGCTTTTACACCTTTAAACCTGGCTCTGCAACAGGAGCACATCCCTCACCTTCTGCCTCTCCTCGCGTTCTGCCTGTACCACCCCAAACATTGAATTAGATGGCAGAGAATTATCCTGAGCCAGTGAAAACCAGCATAACAATGTCATCTCATTGTCTCTTTGTTAAGAGATACCTCCTCTTAATTTTTTCCAGCAACGAAGGCCAGGCTTCTTCTCTGTGCTATGTCATGGGTTTTTGCCAGTGTAATTTTAGAGGGACCAGTTGAACGGCAGACAGTAAAGCTGGGTGCTAAGGGGGTACTTTCAGGTAGTTTCAGGGCATGGATAGGATGTCATGTCCTGGATGAGAATGGAAGAGGTCATAACACTGTCAGTTTTCTTTTGAGAGCATCTGATTCTGCAGCTCAGGCTGGTTAAGTCCATGGCTACTTTAAGAAAACAACTTGGAATACAACTTTAGAAACAACTTTAGAAACAACTTGGAAAACAACTTTAGAATAGAGTAGAATAGAATAGAATAGAATAGAATAGAATAGAATAGAATAGAATAGAATAGAATAGAATTAACCAGGTTGGAAGAGACCTTTGAGATCATCAATTCCAACCTACCACCCAACACCATCTAATCAACTAAACCATGGCACCAAGCACCCCATCCAGTCTCTTCTTAAACACCTCCAGGGATGGTGACTCCACCACCTCCCTGGGCAGCACATTCCATTGGCCAATCTCTTTCTATGAAGAACTTCTTCCTAACATCCAGCCTAAACCTCCCCTGGCACAGCTAGGGACTGTGTCCTCTTGTTCTGGTGCTAGTTAAATAATGAATCTACAAAGAGCCCTGCTGCTCAGTGGATAGCCATGCTCCAGCTGTGCTATGGCTTTGAAGAAACCACTCTTACTGGAGATTCAAAACAACCAAACCTTAGTTACTCTGAGCAGCACCCAGCCACTTCTACACAGAGAGAGCACTGTCTGTGCCGATTTGGGGGCATTACTAAGTGCCACACGCAGACCTTTGGCGCGTGCCTTTGATATGAACTTTCCCCAGACATCAAACCTTTCCCTTCCTCAATAGCCCAGAATTGCCTCAGTCTTGACACTACTGAATAGCTGTAGCCCAGCTCACTTCCAGCTCCCAGCCCGACCCACATGCCAGCTCATGTCAGCTCTTCTTACTCAGAGCCCTCAGGTGATGATTGCTATTGAAGGAGGCCTGCCTGGCTGGATTTCCATAAAACACTGTCAGAGATCATGCTGGCAGTGAGAGTCATATAGTCCTTTCCGTGCAGCACTACCTAATTTAGGTATCACAAACGTTGCCAGCAGCCTTAACACTTCAATCCCTTTTGTGTAGGCAGCCCCAAGGTACAGCACTGCAAGCCATCCTGTAATTCCTGGTTGCAGCTAGGAGAGTGGACTCATTTGATAACGCTTAAGATTTAAGAAGAGGCACTTTGGTTAAATGGACACAAATTTATACCACAAAAGAAGTAACATCACAAAGCTATTTATATTGCTTCTCCACACAGACAAGAAAAAAGCCTCTTTTGAAAGACTGCAGCCTGGCTAACCTTTCTGCACTACCATAGTATTTCATGGCAATTGCTAGAACCTGTTTTCTGCTCCTGGCAGGGTGTAGGCTCCTTTCTGTCAAGGTCATGCAGAAGAAACCTAGCTAATATAAAAAGGGGGACAAATCCTAAAGAAGCACTTTGTATCAGTTGTTGGCATGCAATGACATAACAATGCCACTTAGGCTGTTACATTGAAGTGTGCTGTTTAACTGGCACAAAACATCACTCTGGCTAAGAGAAATGGAATGGCAGGAAACAAATCAAAAGGAAAATCCTCTAAATCCTTAAGAAGTAAGGAAATCTGTTCATTATAAAGCAACAAATTTGAACCAGAAACATAAACTGCTCTGTTAGAGAGGCATCAGTAGCAATTCTTTGACCACACTAGGTAGGGTATCAGTGATTAAGCCCAATGGTGCCGAGATCAAAAGGAACCTTCAGACATTTAATCATATCACAGATGATATCTTAAGGATGCTTCTGTTTGCTGTCACAGTTTACTAAGGGGATGTGTCAGGCTGCTTGAGGAGGTGTCCCAAAAAGAACTCATGCCTGTTACTGAACAGTGTCTCTGTTTACACAATGCCCAACTCTGCTCCACTGTGTGAGGGCCAAAGCTGTCAGCAAAGAGAGATTCCTGGCTGATGAAATCACAGTTGTACTTGGCACTTTTCTGAAGGCAGTCTTTGTGATAAAGTCAGATTTCAGTAACACAGATGTTACAGGGGCAGGACAGTCCAGTTGCATCCTATTTACAGCACTGTGTCTAAGATCAGTCTGACTTGAAATAGCTAAAACTGGAACTTGAATAATTTGGGGACAAAGGATCAGAGGGTTTGATAAGAAACAATAAACACTTTCAAGGAATACTTTGCATTTGGTCTTCATCATCATGGTTCACTAAAGCCTCTCTTACAATGAAATAAACTTAGTAACAGGCAATGGTTCATTTCCTGAAATATGAATGTTCTTTTGGGGTTACAATAAATTTCTTTGTGAATTGAGACCACTGATTTATCTTCTAAGAATTCCTTGTCTGGAAAGAGCAGTCCTTAACTTTTTTGAAGTGGTTTTTTTTTTCCTAGGAAGACAGGATAAAAATCAGAGATCTAATCTTTGCTCCATTACATTGGCTTTGTTTCACAGCAACCCTATTGGTTTCTCTGGAGGAAAGGCATTGTGATATTTATGTATCAAATGCAAGAATGAAACACTGAGTACATGCTGCTCTCCTAGATATGACTGGGCACGATGTGTTCCACTTCCATAGTTATCTGAAGAGTGGCACGGCCAAAGCAGAAGAAATCCTTGCCAGGGAAGAACAGTAACTGGAAACAATAAGGTTAAACACAGGAAAGGAGGACTGGAGAAACACAAGTGCTTTCACAGAATCACCAAGGTTGGAAGAGACCTCAAAGATCATCAAGTCCAACCTGTCACCACAGACCTCATGACTAAACCATGGCACCAAGTGCCACGTCCAATCCCCTCTTGAACACCTCCAGGGATGGTGACTCCACCACCTCCCTGGGCAGCACATTCCAACGGCTAATGACTCTCTTAGTGAAGAACTATCTCCTCACCTCAAGCCTAAACTTCCCCTGGTGCAGCTTGAGACTCTGTCCTTTTGTTCTGGTGCTGGTAGCCCAAGAGAAGAGACCAACCCCCAACTGGCTGCAACCTCCCTTCAGGTAGTTGTAGACAGCAATAAGGTCTCCCCTGAGCCTCTTCTTTCATCTTGGTCTGGCATGTTACATCTGTGCAGCATCAGTCATCAGCAATGTCTCAGTGGTAGAGTAAATTTGGTTTCATTGGTTTTCCAGCATTAGAGGATCAGGAAATCTAAGCCCATCTGTAGTCTTTAAAATATAAGCACTTCTTTGGGCATCAGTGCAGTTAAAGACTGACCATAACACATGAGTAACAAGAGATCTATTCCTAATTAGCCAGTGCAGTTCCTAACACTCCTGTGCAGTGTACTTTTTTCTTGAATCAGTTACACTTGACAAATCTGTTTCTTTTCACAGAAGGTAAAGATTTGTGAGATCCTAGCTCAGCCTGTGATGCATGATGTACTTGCAACACAGAACCTAGGGCCTGTTAACCCAACTCAGTTACGTACACCAGACCCTGTCGCTTCTTTCAGTCAAAAACTGCTTCAGCTACAGAATACTTGCAAGAAAAGCTACAGGAAGAGAGTATCTGGCTAAGTGTGCACAAAGCACTGAGGAGCTCTCATTTTTCATCCTCGTACCCCAAGTCTGTGTTATTTCTGCAGAGATTAGCAAGAGAACAGAAATGAGCGGGACACTAAACCTCAGAAAACTGTACTGAAACTGTCATCAAGCACAGTACCCCAAAATAAACTATGCACAGGGCATGGGTTTGTCTGCAATACAATGATCTTTAACACAGGGATGTTTTAAAGGGACACAGCTGAATTCTCCTCTAAAACTCTCTTTAAACAAAGATGTGATCTTCCAAAAGATCTTTTGGCTGTGTGAACTTATTTTGTGGAGATGTAAAATTTGGTGGACAACATACAGCTCCATTTTAGAGTGTCAAGGATGATTCAATACCAGGGACTGGCTGCTAATAGCTCATGCCACTACTTTTAATTGGATAAGGTTCATTTGCACATGCAAATATACCTGGAAGCATGCAGAGCTTCCTGATTTTTCACTAACCTCACTCACACCAGTTGCAAACTGTTCGATGGTAGAGGGAACACATTGGTGAAGCCAGTGGTCTGTGCAGCTCCTGTTTGTTCTAATCTTGTGAAGAACAGCAGCATGCTTATTAGCTGAGACATCAGTGCCTTCCACCTGATGAACTGCAAAACTTTCATCTCAGGCTGAGTCTGCAGCTGCTTTGAAGATGCCTGGTTGTCTGTGAACTAGCATAGAAATCAGTCCTAAAGAACTTATGTTTGAAAGCCTCAAGCTATTCTTCAAAATAAATTTAAGGCCAGAAAGGATATTTTTAAGAACAGCAACTTTTAAAGGCAACATTTGAAAGTCTAGCATCCCATCCATCATTGGTGCATGGGTTTTTAAGCAAGCATGAAATATTTTACATGCACAGAATCCCCCGGGTTTGAAGAGACCTCCAAGATCACAAAGTCCAACTGATCACCCAACCCCATCTAATCAACGAGACCATGGCACTAAGTGCCTCATCCAGACTTTTCTTAAACACCTCCAGGGGCATCTACCCCACCACTTCCCTGGGCAGCCCATCCCAAAGGGCAATCTCTCTTTCTATGAAGAACTTCTTTCTAAGATGAAGCCTAAACTTCCCCCCATGCCGCTTAAGACTATGTCTTCTCATTAAGTAGATAAATAAGTACATATTATTCTTCCTTAACTGATATCAGAAAGTTTAAGATGACTAACTGCTGACATTTTGTTGGTAAGCATGAAAGCATGAAGGCCAAACATGAGCTGACAGAAAGAAAAGAAACCTGAGGAGCCAGTGTGAGCAGACAGTGCCTGCACTGGTTGTGACACACCCTGCCACCAGACATTCCTGCCTTTCATGTAACATGTTCACAGACCTCAAAGATTCTGCATCAGTGTGAGATTTGTGCAGAGGTTTCTGCTTTCTTGAGTGCCTGGCAAAGGCTAGCAGAAGCCAGCAAAGGAAACCAGTGAACACCTTTATGTTTGCTGCTCCTTCAGAGCGATGAACTTGGCTTTGTGTCTGGGGTGCAGGGAGAGGGAAGAAAAATAATACAGCCAAAATATTAAAGAGAAACAGAAGCCCAGGGAGTGAAGATTTCTATCAGGAATGAAAGGCATAAGAAAACCATCAGGATCATGCAGCCTGACATCCTCAGGTTATATTCACTGATTTGTTGAAAGCAAGACACAAAACATCCCATAACACACGCAGGGCATAGAGCTACAGGAGCAGAAGAGAGTCCTCGCAGACCTCATCTACTGCTCAGCTTTCACTGCGGAGCATCGCAACTGATTGCCTTGTAATTTCTGCACAGATAATATTTTGCATCAGTGAGGTCTACAAATTAATTCAGCCCCACTTAAAGGCATTCCTCCTCACTACTTCTCATTTGTTTTCACAGGCATTATCTCCTCTCTCCTCACTCCCCACACTATGATTAAGTCCAACGGCTACCATCCAGTTCACGAGTCGATCGATCACACCTTCAGTCAGGTTTCATTTCCCTTCTCTTATTACTGAGTCAAATAATTGTGGCATTTCCTGAATTAACATTTTGCCAACAGACAGCCCCACGGAACACACACATCACTGGGCCTTTCTGCACAGGAGGTGCTGACTACCCAGAAGCAGATGGATTAAAGGGTAAATAAATACAGACGTCCAACTGAGCTCGTGGGTGAAGCTGGAAAATTAGGCTACATATTTAGTCTCTTACCTCCATATTTAGTTCCCTAGCCTTGGAGGCTATTAAATGTGTGTGCATGGGAGCGTTTCTCTGCAGATTTTGCAAAAGAGGTGCATAAGAGGTAACATCACATAATGTTTCTTGTGCTTCTTCCTCGTGCTTCTTCATCTGATGAACAACCACAATCCCCAGCTGCCAAGCCAAAGAATATATCTTCCTTTCACACAGCATCTGTCTGTCTGACATGTTCTTGGGAGCTGCCATATGTACTTATCTCCTCATATTTTGTCTTGGATGCAGTCTTCACTAAACTCTGCTATGGGTTGCTCATCCAATTTTAGTGCTGCAGTTTCCAAACTATCAAGCTAAGGCTGCCTCTGAGTAAGGCTTTTAACAGAGTGGTACATCATCTTTAATTGAAATCAAAGGGTGTCTCCATGTTCAGACATATTTGCCCATGTGTTCTAGCTGCTTCTCAAGCTAAAGCACACTTGAAACATGTTTCTAACAGCTCTGGCTCAGGAAGCTCTCAGGCTAATGGGATTACACTAGCTGTAGTGATGCTTTTCCTTGCAATAGCAAGTACTTCCAAAGTAACAGGACTTAAATACACCACCAGAAATTCAGTCACAGGGCATTTGTGAAATTGGCCAGCAGGAACTAAGGATAGTTCCTTCACCTAGACACTCTCTTCCTTACTTTGCTTGGTCAGTAACATCTCCATGTCAAAGCAAGAGAGCCAGAAGGCCTGCTGGGGTGAATTGGCAGCATCTCCCTTGATGTATCCACCCAACTTCATAAAACAAACATTCATTAGGCAAATTAATTACCTTTTCTTACACAACCGTTATGGTACCTGGTTAAATGTTTGCTGTATGCATTGACTTGCCTGCTTTGACCTGGTGATGGTCCACATGATGGCAATTTATAGACAACTTAATTTTTTGCCAGTTGTAAGAACAATCATTCACTGGAGCAGCCTCTCCAGGACTGTAGTAGATTCCCTGTTTGTGGAGGTATTTAGATGCAACTGGACAGGATGCTTAATAATCTCACCTAGGCTCATGAAAGGTTAGATCTAATGAACTTCTGAAGTCCTCTCCAACTTGAATTGCTCTATGATTCTATGATTCTTATTATTCCTATAGATTCTTATTATTCCTATATTATTCTAATTATTCCTATATTATTCTAATTATTCCTATAGAAAGGGAAACTACCTTCACAGCTGAAACTGCAGCATTTTGCTGCAGATGTTTTCCAAAATACTCTGTGAGTGGGAAGAGAGTTTCCTTCCAGAACCCAGATAATATCACACACCTGGGATTCTAAGATCCAAGACCTACAGTCCAGAGGCGATTTCAAGAACACCATTAGCTTAGTTGGCTTTTTATCCTAGCTGCTGTGGAAAAGGTGAACAAGAAAACAGTAGTTAACATTTCCTGCGTAGAAGAATGAGACAAATATATGTGCCTCACACACTCACTCCTATCTTCAACAGTAAAATGACAGATTGTGACAGAGGATCTGCCTCCCTTCAAAAGAAGAAAAGCATGTAGTCTGATGTAAGACAACATTAAGTTACAGCCCTCTAGGGTCAAGGAAGAAGCTGGCAAGCAATTAAGACCTGGAAGTGTGACTGAGGTGCTGTTACTAAGCACAGTTATGGGAACAGAGCTGTTTAAACACCGAGAAATCTGCACAGCTTATTTTGAAACTGCTGAAAAGAAGTTTCTTTCTTATTACTAGCACTTTTTTTCTGGCTCTTGTCATGTCCAGAAATAACTAACTATGAGAATGTTTGCAATCCTTTACCTCCATCATGACTGGAAACAAGAAATATGGGTGCTTACCATAAAAGACATCTACCTTTTTGGTTTTGCTTGTTGTTGGTTGGGTTGGGCTTTTTTGGGTTGATTGTTTGCTTTGTTTTACACTGAGACAGGTTTAGATAAATCTAGTCCTTGTAATTTTGCACCCTATGAGAACTAAACCTGCTTCTGAATTTTCTAGTCTTTCATACTCAGCTAAAGCCCAAAATTCTCCTGCAAGCTCAGTGTGATATTGCTTATGGTACTTAGCTGCAGCGTATCAAGGTCGAGTTTAAGTAGACCTCTGAAACTTTGGTACACTTTTAAAAAGCATCAACAAATCATGCATACTTCTCAGTCCTTTGCATCTGTTTTCAATTGGAAGTGAAGGTCACTTCTATAACCAGCCAAGATTAGCTAGTAGAGATAAAGGGGAAAAGGATCTCCTACCTATGCCCCAGCAGGAAAGTGGCTGTGCATATTTGCTGGAGTGTGGAATTCATTAGATGCATTGCTGCTGGCCACTTCTAAGAAACTGAATAAATCACTAAGCCCTCACTTTCTGTTTAGAAAGGTTTGGCTCAGACAAAAGTGTGAGCAAAATGTTTTTCAGCAAATTAAGCCTGAGCAGTTCAGGACCATCTGAAGAATCTGTTGTGTATGACTGAAACTAAGGATGCCATCAAAAATCTCCTCATGTTTCTTTTTGTTTGAAGTTTTATTAGCCACATTGTTCAGCAAGAGAAGAAAATAGAGATGTCTGAAATCACCACCACTTTGCAAACCAACATATCAGAGAAGCAGGACAGCATCATTCATCAATGTGTTTACTAATCATCTTTTTGTTTCAAAACAAAGGTCCAGGAATGCCACAGGTTGATTACATTGATTATGTACCAGGACCTTGAGCAGCCTGGTCTAGTGGAAGGTGTCCCTGCCCATGGCAGGGTGTTTGGAACTAGATATCTATAAGCTCCCTTCCAACCCAGACCACTCTATGATTCTATCATTCTATGATAACCTTAATTTGGAAGCCTTGAGTACAAACACTGTGTTATAATCTTTATTAACTACACAGCTGCAAATTTTTCTGACAGCCTGCCTTATTCAGTCAGTGCTTAGAGCAGAGCAGTGTTCACTGAAGGAGCTGCCAGATTTCTCTTTTATCAGTTTCCTCTGTGTTCCTTCTGTGCATGTGGGATGCTCCAGCACTCACATCACACAGTGAGAACTGTAATTGAGGTTTCCTCTGCTCTACCCTATGGAGCAGGCTCTGTCAATGGAGGGCAAATCCTATGATGTAAAATTGTTTATCTGCTGAGTAAAAGGATTTCCAAGGATTACCAGAGCATCACAGAGCACAATAGCTGACCTTGCAAGGTGGTGGGGGTGGCATCCTAACTTCAAAATCCTTGAAACAATATAGTTCCATAATTCACACACAGAATCACACACACAGAATCACCAAGGTTGGAAGAGACCTCAAAAATCATTAAGTCCAACCTGTCACCACAGACCTCGTGACTAAACCATGGCACCAAGTGCCGTGTCCAATCTCCTCTTGAACACCTCCAGGGATGGTGACTCCACCACCTCCCTGGGCAGCACATTCTGATGGCTAACAGCTCTCTCTGTGAAGATCTTTCTCCTCACCTCAAGCCTAAACTTCCCCTGGTGCAGCATGAGACTGTGTCCTCTTGTTCTGGTGCTGGCTGCCTGGGAGAAGAGACCAATATGATGCTGAATATATTCAACATGTTATCCATAAAAACATTCCATCTTTAGATTTTATGTCCTGATTCAGGAAAGAAAATAGTTTGATATGCTCACAAAGCAAACATGTTGATGCCTTTGCAGTTGTAAACCACACCATTTATTGCTGTTCTTCTCAGCATCACTGCATACAACTTTTATCAATTTTATCAATTAATAGCCAGGCACCAGAGAGAGGTGCCCATTGCTTCAAGGAGCCTTCAAACAGATAAAGTCTGAGAGGCAAAAAACATTGTTATCTTCATATTGCAGATTGGGAACTCAGGCAGAAAAAACAAGATTAAGTGGCTTGCATAAGTTTATCTATGAAGCTTTTAGCAGACCCAGAAATTGAACCTGCAGTAAAAGACTGCTCTTGCCATGATCTAATCTCTTGGAAGTATTACTAGACTTGTAGGAATATTCTTTGTTTGTATCTTAAAACTTTTTTAGAACATTCTTCCCACTTTCCGATCTCTCTTTCTCCAAAGTGTGTTTTGTTCTTCATTTCAGGAGCTGGCAGCAATGAAACCAATCACAGGAATAAAACCACAGGATCAGGTCTAATGATCTGCAGCATTTCTGCTTGCACGATGAATGTAGAGGCTAGAAGGTATGCACTTCCTTTTTTGTTTAGAGAATTGGGTTGATAAATAAGCTCTCCTGCAACTGCCATGCTTGCAAACTACCTTAACTTAGCCTATGTCCCACATCTCAGTGGGCTGTTTCCCCTCAGTTTAGGAAGGATGTTGACTTGCTGGAACGTGTCCAGAGAAAGGCAACAAAGCTGGGGAGGGGTTTGGAGCACAGCCCTGTGAGGAGAGGCTGAGGGAGCTGGGGTTGCTTAGCCTGGAGAAGAGGAGGCTCAGGGAGACCTTATTGTTCTCTACAACTACCTGGAGGGAGGTTGTAGACAGGTGGGGGCTGGTCTCCCAGGCAACCAGCACCAGAACAAGAACACACAGTCTCAAGCTGTGCCAGGGGAGGTTTAGACTGGATGTTAGGAAGAAATTCTTCATAGAGAGAATGATTGCCCATTGGAATGGGATTCCTGGGGAGGTGGAGGAGTCACCATCACTGGAGGTGTTTAGGAGGAGACTTGATGGGGTGCTTGGTTGCATGGTTTAATTGATTAAGTGGTGTTGGATGATAGGCTGGATGTGATGATCTTGAAGGTCTCTTCCAATCTGGTCTATTCTATATTCTATTCTATTCTATTCTATTCTATTCTATTCTATTCTATTCTATTCTATTCTATTCTATTATATTCTATTATATTATATTATATTATATTATATTATATTATATTATATTATGTTCTTTCTGTTCTGTTCTGTTCCGTTCCGTTCTATTCTGTCTGCATGATTCTAAGCAAACCCACATCTTTCAAGGAAAATCAAGAGGGAGCAGTGATGTTTTCATTTTGGGCCATTGGATGAAAACATCTGAGGATCTGAACACACCTGTTGCAAGACATCTGTATTAGCACTGTCTCAAAATGGTCCTGTCTGGAAAGACAGGAATTCCTTCACGTGTCAGAACAAGTGATGGCATAACTTTCATTAAAAGAAGCAGCAAGGGAATGCTTTCCAGGGTACATGGAGACAGTGAATTGTTAGCAGCTGCCTCATCTGCTCTACAACCCCTAAGTCCAAAGCCATGAACTGAGCTGACCTGCAGGAAATATTCCCTCACTGCCTTACTGCAATGCTGTGTGAACCTTTTCTAGCTCTTCTTGGGTTTATGCACTTTTAGAAATGCACTGTTGAAGCTGCAGCACATGCTCAGAGCAAAAAAAGGTTTAATGAATATTAATGGCATGCAATTAATTTTTTCTCTATGTTATTCTTGAGCTGGCTTTGTGGAACATCCATGTAAATTATGCATCACAGCCTTGTGAGCTGAACTTTCTATTTATGTAGCAGACAAGAGGTGTCTATTTTGTACTAGCCTGGGGGATTCAATTTATGCTTCAGAGCAGGCAAATTCTGGAATGCTTGCAGAATTATTTTGTTTCTTTTTCAAGCTGCACATCTTCCCTAGAAAGTGAAAATGTTGGGATAGCAGATTTGATGGTTTATCAATCAATGATCTGGACAAGGGGATTGAATTCACACTCAGTAAGTTTGCAGATGACATTAAGTGAAGCACGTTTGGATTTTGGCAAGTAGGGAGACTCTGCAGAGGGATCTGGACAGGCTGGGACATTAGGTCAAGGCCAATTTTCAAGGTTCAACCAGGTCAAGTGCTGTGTCCTGCACCTGGATCATAACAACCCCATGCAATGCTGCAGGCTCAGAGCACAGTGACTGGAAAGCTGTCCAGCAAAAAAGGACCTGCGCTGTGTTGGGCAGCAGCAGTGTGCTCAGGTGGCCAAGAGGGCCAACAGCAACCTGGACTGTACCAGGAATAATGTGGCCAGCACACCCAGGGAAGTGATTGTCCCCTTGTACTCAGCACTGGTGAGTCCATACCTGAAATATTGTGTTCAGTTTGGGGCTGCTCACTACAGGGGTGAGGTGATGGAGAATATCCAAAGGCAACAAAGCTGGTGAGGGGGTCTGGAAAAGCTGGTGAGGGGGTCTAGAAAAGCTGGTGAGGGGGTCTAAAACACAAGTCCTGTGAGGAGCAACTGGGGGAACTGGAGGTGTTTAGCTGGGAGAAAAGAAATAAGACTTAAGGGAGGCTTCATCTCTCTCTACAACTGCATGAAAGGAGCATGTAGCAAGGTTGGTGCTTGGCTGTTCACCTATCATCCTTGCATACAAAATTAACAAGTCAGCTTCGCTCGTAAGAAGTAATGGATTTGATTTTTTTCTACAAGCTATTAAATGTTAACCTTGCATTTGGCTCTTTGTATGTGCCCACAATAACATTTTTATAGAAGACTTTACTCTGTTATTAGCCCTTCAGAAAGAGCTAAGCTAGCACACTGTAAATCCCTCTTGGGGTCGCGAGGTCCAGTCTGCTTGGAAGCATTGTATTGGATGTTTTCTTCTCCCTGGGAGTCTGAGACAGACATATGGTAAGTACCAGCATATTGTGAAGAAGAAACAAAACCTCCTCCTCATCAAAGTGCACATCAACCTTGAGTGGAGTGTGCTTCCTGGAAAATGGGCTCAGCATAACAGAAGCCCATTTATCTTCCATTTGATCTTGGCTGCAGCTGGGATCTATATCCATTACCACAACGCCTTAGTAACTCTGAGGCTCTGCTAATAGTGTAGCTCCTGTCACCTCCCAAATGACAGCACATGGCACTCTGAATAGTTATGGTGACACACTGTCAAAGTCCTCCACCTACAAAGTGCCAGAAATCTGTCCAGTCCCACTTGGAAAGGAATGATTTCTACAGTTTGTTTCTAAGCTGCATCCTACGATCTGCCTCTCATCCTCAATGAGAAGGCTCTTCTGTTATTTGATGTGTGCTTTTCCATACCTATTCAATATTCTCAGAAATACAAATTAGTTCCCATATTTGCAGCTGTTGAAACTGTAAAAATTACACCAGCTTCAGTAAATTGTGTATGAGAGGGAAACTGGGAAAGAAACAACATGGCTTCACATGGGGATCAGGAGCACCACACACAGCTTCCTATCTTCTCAGCTTTACTCATTTATAGAGTACAAGCAGAGTTTTGTATTTTAAAAAAGAACAGCAGAAGCATTACTTTTCATCAAAATATGACATCCCTTAAAAAAAGTAATCCTGAGACTTCAAAGTCTCATTAGATTAGGGAACCAAACTATAACAGAACGTCCACTTGCAGGCTTTCTGTAGACAAGGACTGAGCAACTAAGCAAGCTCTGATTCCCACAGCACTGAAGGACAGCACAAGGTTGCGCCTGTGTTGTTTTCATTTGGTGACAGTGGTTATGCAAGATGTTGTGCCAAGGATGCAACTCAAAAACTCTCAAGGCAGAGGGCACGCTGCCGGCTACGTAACCTGGGCTCCCTGTGGACACCCCGCACAGGCCCTGCTTCTGAACTGGGTCAGATCGTAATTAAAGCTTATGCACAGCTGCATGAATCTGCCCCACACAAGTCCTAAATTCTCTTGACAACATTTCAGTGATGTGAAAAGACTTGAAAAGTCAGGAGCAGGCATGACTTGAGGATGTAGCTAGGGTACTGCAAGAAGTTATCATCTTTCCAGTGCTTGATACTACATACCACCTTCCTGCAGAAAGTTATCATCCTCAGACCAGAGCCATTCTTTCTCATTCATCTTAATGCAAAGCCAGTCAAGTAAATGTAAATCATTTCTGGCCAGTCTTTAACCTCTGTGTGGCAAGTACTGTTCTGATCTTCCATCATGTCCAGCTGGAGCAAGAACCTAAAGAAGAGTAACTGGAGGACTGATCACACTAAAAACTACCGCAGCTGCTTATAGACTGATTTAATAATCACCTATCTTATGCAAGAATAAACTCTCTTATCACATAGAGCCAGTTCCCCCTGTAGACTCAAAATCAACCTCAATAAAGAAAGGAGGCAAAACAGATGGGAAACAAAATCAAACAAGCAAACCATGTCTTCTGCTCTAACCACCAGCAGCAAACAGAGCTTTGTCAAAATCATCATGCCGCTAACCCTTGACAGAGAGATTTGCAGACAGTGGTTCCAGTGATTTAGCAAATTTCCCTCTTTATCCTGAGCGTGATGCTAGTGATCTGGGATGCACCTTTAGCCAACTCCAGTCAGCTGTCCTGGCTGACTGAGAACTGCTGATGGCCTGCAGCCCACGGCTGGCCTGGGATTCTGTCGCAGCAAAGCCAGGACAGTTTATATCATAGCTCTGCGTGTGATGATCATTTCCATTTTGACAAAAGCAAGAGTGGATTTGTCAGAGCTGTCAATCTAGCAGCTTTCAGGAACATTAAGTGTTTTATTTTTAATCTTTTTTCTTGATTTGTGGTGATTTTTAGTTTTTTGTTTGTTTAAATCCTGTAAGCTAATAGCAAATTCTAATCTCTAGAGCAACCATGGTTCAATAGCATTTGACTTTCAGCTGGAGCACAGATCAGGTCTTATTTCGTCTGAGATAGTTCATGCCTGACTGCTCAGTTTCCTAGTGGAATTAATGTGTAATAAGGAGGAATCAAACAAAAAGATAATGTCTTCAGATGGTGATATCTATTACAAAGCACTATTTTTTGATAGAAAAATGAACTATCTCATATCACAGCTTGCTTTCACAGGCAGAAATTAGCTTTCAATTAATATATAATTAGTTAGAAATCCATTAAGATACTGAAAATATTCAGCTCTTGAGTGCATTTAAATGAAACTGGAGTACATCTCCAAAATTAAATGAAGCAAAATCAGCTTTACAAATAAATCCTGCAGGATATCTTTGAATTCTTATCTAATAACTGTCATATACAGGCAGCACGCATTTTTGGCTAGCTAATCACTGAATGGAGTGAGTACAAAGAGACACAATATATCTTTTTCATTCTTTATGGAGATAAGGTCACAAAACACTAATTATTAGATATGTTTTTAACCACTTTCAAGCAATCACTTGTGACTTCCACTATTCAGACATGCCATTTGCACACTTTCTGATTCCTCCTCTTCTGTGAACTAAGTTCTATGTGGTTTTACATCTTTTCTGCCTTGCTAAGAAACAGAACTTAAAAAAAAGAGAAATTTATCATTCTTTCTTCTTCTAATTCACTTCTTCCCAGCTATTTGTTTTCCTATCACATAAGGCAATAAACAAATACACCAAGTTCCTAAGAGTAAATATCCCTGCTTTGTGTTCAGCACAAAAAGAGTGATTACTTCTGAACTAGTCTTCAAAACACAGCTCAGAAACAGAACCATAGATAGGCAACCTCCATCTGGTGTGAGAACCATAGAAGCCTGCACTGCACTAGGCCTCTATTAAAAATGCATATGCATATGCCATTTATTATCAAGACTATCAAATAAGAAGGGCCCAGTTGCTGACAGCATGGAGATATAATCTCATACATAACAGAGTTACTCAGGCAAATGCACTAGAGGAGACAAACCTTTTCAAACCCATCCATATTGTCTGTGGCAGTCTTAGGTGACCTGAAAGAGTGTGCTCAGCATGCACAGTGTCCCAGAGGAGCATGACCCATCTGCCCCAAGCAGTAACTCTCCCATATGTTCCTATATGTGTACATAATGGGCAAACTAATGTGTGAAAATCAAGGCAAACTAAGCCTTGACACAACATTTTCTGCCATCTCTAAAAAAAAAAAATTAGCTGCTTTGTTCTACATCTCCTTTTACACTCTCTTGAATATGATACATTATTTTTGGTGGAAGTTATGTGATTAGTCAGCTGGGCAAGGATTGCCTCTTACACTCTGCTAAGTGAATTGTAAAATCCTGTTTCTTGTGAGTAATTTGCAGTTTTCTGTGTTCAGCTCCAGAGATACACATTAAAAACCTAAGATTTTTAGCCATTCACATCACCAATGTTAGCACAGAAACAGACACACACACACACGAGATCTTAAGCAGTACATTCTCTAAATAAAGATAATAAAGCTGTGAGAGAAAGTCTTACGTTATCTGCTGGTACTGCTTTCTCTATCTGCACTGTCTGCCTCATCTTGAAGAACAATCTCATTTACTTACATCTTAATCCCTCAATTCTGAGAAATCCCAATCAAAATTAGTATCCCTTTGGCTGAAGAGAGCTTTTAGGAATTCATCACTACGTCCTTCAAATTAGCAGCGACAAGAAGCTCCTCAAGCCTCCAAAGCAAGGCACTGTATTTTGGTTTTGGAGGGCTCTCAAGCCCTGTTATCTGCAACAAAGAATGCCCATAGATGCATAAAAAGTCCAGAAGACACTGCCACATTCTAAGGTGAGCATATGGTGCAGGAGGCAGAAGCAAGACAGCTTGAATAGAGTTCAAAAAGAAAATAAGAGACAGAGTCTTAAAATGAAAAATACACAGGATTCCATGGAGGGTTGGGGGGAAAATTGCATTACAAGGTGGTTTTCATTCTAAAGAGCTCAGAATGTTTTGTAGATTTCAGGAAAAGAGCCATGCTAACTTTCCATTTGCTGGGGTTTTGACTAATATGCCAGGTTGTTCTATTTAGATAGCACTGATCATGTGGAGGCCAAGAACGACCAAACACAGCAGTTCAGAGTGGCCATCATCCAATGGATCCGCTGGCTCCATACCACCGCTGATTTTCTTTTCATCAGATGCTTTCACCTGAAAATCACTTCATGAGAAAAGCAGAGCCTTTTGGCTGCCTCATCCAGGCTATGGTGGGGTGTTTTGGGGTTTTTTTGAAACAGACATTGAAAATAACAGTTGTCAGCTTAAAACCCGTGGTGAAAGCTGCACCCCAATCTTCTGCAAAGCTAGGAGCTGTTGTAAAGACCCATTTAATATGTTAATCCAGACACTTCTGCAGAAAGGGCTTATTGAAAAACAGAAACAGACAGACTTCATGCAGTTAGAGTCCTGACTCAGGAAGTCACAGGGTTTGGTCACCAGAGAATGTCTTTTGCAAGTATTTTCCAATAAAAGGCACAAATAAGCGCAGGACTTAGTGGTAAGGAGCTGTTACTGTTTTCTTAGGGAGTTTTTTGTTGACTTTTCTGCTCCCCATGAGCTTCCTTGGATTAGAAAATGATTCTCGTACTCCAACTGCACGACGTTTCTAAGAAACAACATATGGCATCCATTATTTTATCAAAGACGTGTGCTTGTGGCAGTGGAAAGGGCACTGGGCTGAGGCCCCAGGTTTTGCTTGGTTTAAATACTGCTGCTATCAGCTCTGGGCTGCTAAGAACACTGGTTTAGTAGGATTTCCAGGAAATATCTTTTCAGACCTGATAAGGCCTGTAAGAGGATGATGCAAAGTGGTTTGGGCACTGTAAAAAAGCTTAATAGTGCAAAAGGACATGACATTCCCTTCTCTTTGTATTTTGCAATCTCCCATGACAGCCAGCACTCTGGAATTGAAGAATGAACAAATCCCACTCCTCCATTCTCCCCTTCTCTTGTACTTGGCCAAAAAGAAGACCCTTCTGAAAACCTGGCAATAGTTCTGACAAATGGCAACAACACCCATTAAGATCCATAACACAACACACAGTAACCATAAAGCATTCTGAATAAACATACAGTCTCTTAACACACCATGTTAGTCACAAAGTAAACTTTTCTATGTACAGCTGGGAAATCCCAAACAAAACATGGGCAGGTGATGTTGTGCAGTGCACAAAGGTATAGTAAGGGCTGATGCATTCAGGATGGATCCTGGTGCCTCTCCCTCATGGTATTTCCCATACCCTCTTGTTTTCACATGGGATTTCTCTCAGACATCAAAACCCAGGCTCTACAATGGAAGGAGTGCTGAGTAATACATGAGATGTAAGCCAGCAACCTCCCACAGCACAGCCCTCCTTGAGAGTGAAGCAATTGTGAAAGGGAAATTCTCTCTTGTAGGTAGGAATTTTCCTCCCAGGCAGTGCAAATAATATGATTGGCTAACCATGGGCATAAGCAGAATGCTACAAACTAACCCCCAAATCAAAAGGCTTTTTTAGAATTCAAATACTGGATTTCTGTAACATTGTCAGAATAAAACATTTTATGGCATTCAACTAATTGAACCCAGTGAAAAAGTCCTTCCCAGGGCTCTGTTCTCAGTTCTCTCCAGCAGATACTTTTTGTTTCAGCCAAGTGTGTTGGCAAACTATGCAAACCTCTGTCACATTATCTAAGTATTTTTAGATTAATGGGACAAAAGCAAACTTATAAATAACAAATCAGCTTGCATGTCAGCAGAATGTTCCCATCCCAAAGATGCTGAAGCATCTGACAAAGTATTGGCAGAAATCTGCTGTCTGTCCTAACATGCTCAAAGTAGGATGCCCAAGGGAGGTGGGGCAGGCAAACATCTGCAGTCCACAGTGTGATGTTTGTTTTTGCAGAAGCAGCAGCACCTGCAAATGCAACAGCATCCCCCTTGCCTAGTGCCAAAACACTGGCCTCAGTGCAATGAGAAGGAACTGGCATGTCAAGAGGACCTTGGACAGTCAAACTGCCTTCTAACTGCTACTCATTTCGATTTTCAGGGGAAAGAAAATTCCTTGCCTTACATCAAGTGTTGATCTGAGCTGACATGAGTTGGAAGGCTGCTGGGATTCTGAACAGGAAGAAAATAATTTTGCTCCTTCTCACTCACATTACACAGTTGAAGGTCAGTAAATGTACCTACCTCTCACCACATCTCGTGGTGAATGAGAATCAGAGTGGCCCTCTTTCACATTTAACTTATAATTCTGTCCCCTTGCTGACCATTGCTCTAAACATTCCTCATGAGTGGTGACCAGTCATGTTCTAAAGAGGAGTGTGAAAAGAGGTAGGCACCATGGGAACCCTGCTGCTGCAGATAAAGGATGCTAGGCAGCCTAAACATGACAACAGCTAAGCACCATATCCACCTCCAGAAAGTGTATGGAAATGTATGGAAGTCACCTGATTAAAACATAGAGTAGAGTAGAGTAGAGTAGAGTAGAGTAGAGTAGAGTAGAGTAGAGTAGAGTAGAATAGAATAGAATAGAATAGAATAGAATAGAATAGAATAGAATAGAATAGACCAGACCAGGTTGGAAGAGACCTTCAAGATCATTGTGTCCAACCCATCATCCCACTATCTAATCAACTAAACCATGGCATCAAGCACCCCATCAAGTATCTTCCTAAACACCTCCAGTGATGGCAACTCCACCACCTCCCTGGGCAGCCCATTCCAATGACAAATTACTCTCTCTATGAAGAATTTCTTCCTAACATCCAGCCTAAACCTCCCCTGGTACAGCTTGAGATTGTGTCCTCTTGTTATGGTGCTGGTTGCCTGGGAGAAGAGACCAACCCCCACCCGTCTACGACCTCCCTTCAGGTAGAGGAGTCATCTGCATTTCTAACTTCAGCATTAGCCAGCCATGAGAAGTGGCCTTCCACCTGTCCACTCCCAGAAGGCTTAGATAGACCCATGCTTATAAGTTATGGTATATTCTTGTAAAGAAGTATTCTGCTATGCTTTGAATACTCTTTTGAGCAACCATCTGCTTCCTTTGGTGAACCAGGTACTAAGGAAGAGCTCTCATGGACCCAAGTACTGAGAGGTATGTGGGACCATAAAGATGTGTGATTGGTGCATCTTTTTCATGACAGGCTAAAATTAGCAAGCAACAGCTGATGATTTCCTCTATGTTTAATTGACTCCTTCTTCCCCCTGGCAGAGAAAGCCTTTTCGTTTTCCACTTTGTCTGCTTGGGAATATTGTTCAGCCAGCATTCAACACACCAAAATAAGCATTTTCCCCATCACAAACCTCTTTTTCCAGAGTGGGTACATAGCTTTACAATTTCTCCCAGTCACAAGGAGCATTTAGAGATTGCAGCCAACACTGCTGCCAAACTAGGGAGCATACAGTACAACAAATCCTCTCTTTTTTAAGAGCCATTCATGCCCTCCAGCAATCCAGAACAGAGTAACCCATTCCATGTGTTGCTAGCTTGAATCAAGACAGTCACAGGAAAATTAGGAATGTGCATGTTTGTGGGTTTTGGTGGGGTTTTTTTCTGTTTAGAAAGGTAGGAACACAGTGCAGAGGAATATTTATACCTGTGTCTCACTACATTATCTGAATTAGTTAAGTGGTCAGTGTTCAAGTCTTCTATGGCAACCTTGGCACATGCACATCTGAGTAAGGATTCCTCTGATGAATCAGGTGCTGACTATTTAGCAGACATGAAGCACATGCTTTGAAAGGCTTTGTGCTGATGCTCAAGACACTGGATTTGAGAGATGAAAACACAGGACTGTCCTATTCTGTGGAGATCAGATTTAAATTCCTTCTGTATCTCAGGCTTGTGTCTACATAGTATTACCTTGTTGTGGTGTTCCAGATTATTATCCACGCTGGCATCATCCTATTGTTACAGCTCTGCTAGTGCATGGGGATTCCTGACAAGATCTTGTATGTGTTGCCTCCTTGGAGTTTCCTAGTGTCAGCAGAAATAGGATACACATCTTTCTTAGAAGCAAAAGCTCCTCCTACAGCTCTCAGGAGTGGATTGTCTGCAACACCCACTTTCCTATCAGCAAATTAAGGAGCCCATGTGTGCAGCTGTTAATGCACATACTAAATAGTTGAAGCTCCCTGGCAAGGGTTTTCAAGGATACTGCTGGATGTGTTTCCCTTATTTCCACAGCCCATTGCAATTAGGTTATTTCAGTGTTGCAGAACTGTAGATTGTTCTAATCCAACACAAATACTAGTTGCTCCAATTTTCTACACATAAATTGCTCCTTTTTATATGTAAGATATACAAGCATGGCTATTGTTTTGCTAGACACACAATTTAGGTATCTTTTTCAACCAAAGATTTTTGCACTTAAAACAAAACAAGTTAAATGTACAAAAGACAATTACTTGAAATGTCATTGTACATTTGTAGTTCTTGGAAATGTTGGATTCTAGCTAGAATCATATAAGTTCTGCTTCTATTAAATTTTGGTGTAATAAGAAACAGAAATCCCTCAGGAAACCCTTTGAGGTATTGTAAGAAGTCAGATAAAACACAAATGAAGTGTGTCAGATTAAGTGTCCAAACCTTGCCTGTTTTGAGCTCTTAGACTTCTGAGGTATGAGTTACCACTGATACCTGTCCTGCTGTAATGTCATTACATTTCCTCAGCAACACACCTCCTGTATTTTTGCAGCATCAGCAACAGCAACAACATATTTTTGATGGTATTCCAGAAGTCCCAGCAGCCAGGGTCATGCTGATAAATGAAGGGCTCTGTTTCTGCATTGGAAACTACAATAACCATCTGCCTCCAAAGAAAACAGGGACCTGGGGAGCACCAGAAAACTCATGTTGTTACAACTCCACCCTTACGGGACACGCTGGGTCTGAGCTACAGAAGGGTGAGAGTGAGCTCACTGCACATGAAGAGGAGCTCTTGTGTCCAGTTCTGGGCCACTCAGTTTAAGAAGGACATTGAGACACTTGAACGTGTCCAGAGAAGGGCAACAAGGCTGGTGAGAGGCCTTGAGCACAAGTCCTGTGAGGAGAGGCTGAGGGAGCTGGGGTTGTTTAGCCTGGAGAAGAGGAGACTCAGGGGATACCTTATTGCTGTCTACAACTACCTGAAGGTTGGTTGTAGCCAGGAGGGGGCTGGTCTTTTCTCCCAGGCAACCAGCACCAGAACAAGAGGACACAGTCTCAAGCTGTGCCAGGGGAGGTTTAGGCTGGAGGTGAGGAGAAAGATCTTCCCAGACAGAGTTGTTAGCCATTGGAATGTGCTGCCCAGGGAGGTGGTGGAATCACCATCCCTGGAGATGTTCAAGAGGGGATTGGACGTGGCACTTGGTGCCATGGTTTAGTCATGAGGTCTGTGGTGACAGGTTGGACTTGATGATCTTTGAGGTCTCTTCCAACCTTGGTGATGCTGTGATTCTTGTCAACAAGAGGTCAAAATCAGGCAAAAACAAAAATAAACAGGAAAGCCAAGAAAATATAAATGCTCTCCTCTTTTCTAGAGGTCAGTTTATGGCAGATTTTTCTCTTGGGTACCACATCTCAGCCATTAACCAGGCAAGCCTCTGGGATAAGGATCTCATGAGAAGGATCACAGTTGTTCTGGAAATAATGCATTATGTCCTGATTAAATAAAAAAAAGCTGTGCTTCGGCAGTTTGGCCAATTAAACAAAAAGGCAGATTGAGATGTCAGTGATTAAATTGCAGCTTAGGAATTTGTTCCCAACTATCAATTATTTAATACTCACAGATTGGAGAAATATGCAACATTTCAATCATGCTTCTAGCTAGAAACAAGTAGCCCATTAAAGGAGGTATTTTCAAAATAGTGGAGTTCATATTGAACTCTTGAGGGAAAAGTGTTATAACTTCTCTCTAAATGACAGCTGCACGTTAAGAGTAGAGGGGGAAAGGTATCCTTAACATGTAAGAACTCATTTAAGGATGTGCAAAACAGAGTGAGACAGATGGCTTCTATCATCATAAATGGAATGAACAGGCAAACATTATCACTTACAGAGACTGATGGACTCAAAGTGAACTGATAGCTTTCTTATGCAGTCACTCCAAGAATGAGCTGACAGTCTTTTGAGTAAGTTTCTCAGTCAGCAAGGCTAGTAATTTTGTTAGCAGAACACTAAAGGCGATTTCAGAGCTGCCCTTCAGTATTGCTGTGATCTTCTGTGTTGTCCTAAGGTGATGCATGATTAGAGCCACCAAGGAGTAAAAAATTGTTGACTTTAAGCTCTCTGGTTGCTGAGTCACAGGTCATAAGGCCAGAAAGGAGATTTGAGTCGGTTCTCTCTTTCTTTTTTGGCTAATCATAGATCCTGGCCCATTTTAGATCCATAAATGTTGCTAAATATTTCACTGCAGTTGCATATTATTTAGTTGGGTGAATTATTAGATAGTTGTACTTACAAAACAAATGGACACAAAAGCAGAATAACACTACTGGAATATCTTCTGACAAGGATAATTTTCATATCACTTAATAGAGGTGCATGAATATACAATACAGAACCATTTATTCCTCTAAATATAGAGGGGGGAAAAAATGAGTATGATGTTTGTGCTAAGCTTCTAATACTAATGCTATCCACACACAGAAGGGAAAACTGAGAACCTTAATCTATAATAACCACACACTCCTAAAAATAGGAAAGAAATACCCTCAGAAAAAGATATATATTTTAGCCTTAGTATTCAGCAGCAGAGTATAAACATTTTCAAGACAAAATATCTTTAGGGAGTGATTTGAGCCAGTCTCTATCCAAACCACCTGGAAGATATTGCTCTTGAACATCCAAACTTACAATCATATTTTGAAAGCCCTGCAGTCATGTGTTATTTACTGTGTTGAAACCATGCATAATGAACAATAAATCATGCACAACCTGTCACTTTACATATTTGGGAGGGGATGTGTGTGGTATATGCTAAACTGGGGCTGCATGCACTCCCAGTCTGAATAGGAGGAAAACGGGCAGAGGTTAAAATGCTGTCAGCCCCTGGTAAGTTTCCTACTCTTCTATAGCAGAAATATGTGGAAGAGAAACTACCTGAAGGCTCATCTAGTTCAGCCCATGCCAGTGGGAGCACAATAAATGGAATGGGGACTGCTGGACCTTTGAAGTGACATATTGTGATGTAGGTTTGGGGGTTTTAAAAGATAAATAGACTCAGTCCCTGAAGTCACACCAGAAATTTCCCCATCCAGTTGCAGCATTATAATAAATTCCTTGTGTTGACTACAATGTCACATACAACCTTTCATACAGTAAATTACTTCCATATATTATAAAAAAACCCCATAAAGGTCTTACAGAGGGAATGATTTCTGATGGCAGGAGGATTCTGCTTAAACCACAGAGAGCACCAATTTTGCTGCCTTATTAAAAACTCCCTACCAGGTTAAACCTTTGCAGTGAATCCTTCTTCTCATTTGAAACAGATAACAAACGATTGATCATGGAAACATGTAGGTACTACACACCAGTATACACAGTATCTGTTGCAGCTGCTACTGTTCTTTTTTACTGCTAAGCACATACACAGAAGCCATGGAACAATAGAACAGAGGAACATCTAAAGATTCATTTTGCATTGAAGGTTTCTTTCTTTTTTTGTGTATGGAAGCTTTCTCTTTCTTTGTGTGTGCAATGGGAAGACTGGAAGGTACTGACCTTGAAAGGGAGAAAAATCTCTGTGCTCAGGAACCTGGATTTAGAGTGAAGAGGACTGCTGAGGAGAGCAGGCTGGGTCACTGAGAGGCCTCAATGAGGAATTAAAAATTGTGCCTGGTTTAATCAGTCCCCTGTGGACTGCTGTCTGTATGTGTTAGCAGCACTACCTCTCTAAACTGGCAGGGCAATGCTCCGTGTTCCAGTTCGTACTCTAGGTAGTATCACATGGGGCCATCTCCGACCTCCAAGAGGACACTGCTACAGCTTCTCCAGACCCAGTCTGTATTGCAGGCACTGCTGTGTAACCAAATCAACAATCCCACACTTCTGCAGTACATGAGGCAACACTTCTTCACCAAGGCCCAAGAGAAGGAATGCCATGAAGAGCAATGCCTTCGTGGAAAAGAATTTTTTACAGGGAAGCTTTGAAAATCACATTAAGCAAGGGCTAGAGTAAAGAAGAAAAAGAACCATAAAATGTAGTTGTACTGTATATTCCTTAAAAAAAAAAAAAATCAATTAATTCATTTAAACGTAGCACATTATATTAAAGGCACTTCCAGTTCCCTCCCAGAGCTCCATGGCATCCACAAGTACAAATGCTGGCTTAAATGTATTACTCTGCTCAGCAGTCTACAGACTTTCTAGTACATCTGTTTTGCCCTGCTGAGTATGAAGGTTAATGAAGAAAGCCTTGTGTTTGCTGATGACTTATTCCTGTGATTTGCTTTGCTTCATCAGTCAGATTTCTTTTTAATACAGACTTGAACTCTCAATTTAGTAGGAAAGAGAGTGGAAAGATAAGTTCCTTTTTCTGTAGCCTGTTATCAGCCATGAGACAGTGGAGCTTCCCACAGCACCAGAAATACAGATTTTGTCCTTTAGGAGGTAACCTTCCCAATCCCTTTTGCACTTAAAGTTTCCACATTCCTTTTATCAGAAAGCTGTTAAAAACTAATTACAAAGTTCATAGTTTACACTTCATGAAAGAAATCTGTCTGAAACCTGGTGAGGTCACTTAACAAAGATAAACTTTTAAGCACATTAGAAAAGTCTGCTGAATTTTTATTGTCTTGGTATAAGATTATGTTGCAGGCCTGCTGAAAAGATAAATTGAACTTTAAGCATCAAACTGCAACTTAGTTAACACTCAGGTGTCAGTTATCAACCAACACACCCGTTTGCTGCTCTCCAAAAAATTAATCAAGAATTATGACCACTTCCAATCACAGCTCTGCCAACCCCAAATCTCACCTGTCAACCAAAGCTCAACTTTTCCATTCACCTTCCAGTCACTGAGGTTCCTCTGTCACTCACATTCTTGGGACTGTCTTAGCAGCTGTCTCCAGAAGATGACAGCAGTTATGGATATCAACAGATACGAGTTAGCAACATCCAAGAGACTTTTGTAACCTGCAGTCAAGAGTATTGCACTCTCACAACATGCTTCTAGTAAGTTCCTGCAAAACACATTTCAGGATCAGTATTACTTTGGTGCTTTCTTATAAAGACACTGATTGATCCAGATGATCACATGGGCCCTGCTTCAGCAGGGTGCTTAAACAAGGCACCTAACTTAAGATTAAAGGTAAGCTTGTGCTTCAACGCCTTGCTGCCCTTGGGTCATACCAAAGGAATTTATTACAAGTTACATTAGGCCCTTAATTCTGAATTTCCTGCTTTTTGTACTACAAAAGCTCACCCTTAACCTTTCTGTAAGAAGGATTTTTCATCTGATGCCCCACAGGGTTAAAAGACAGATGAGCTGGTGGTAAGAAGAGGTACATAAACGCTTTGCACACTGACAGCGCCTCCCCTGGAATGTGGTTTGCAGGGAAAAAAATGCTGCCATATGTTGAAGAAAGTCTTCATATCTGCTTTTATTTCTTTAATACCTTCCAGACAAGAGAATGGGACAAGGCTCCTATCAGAGCAGCAGTTTAAATAGTCATACAACCACTGATATTTGGGAGGCATGCTGGAATGACCGCCTCCAACCACCACTGGAACTCAGGCCCCAAGAAGCAGGAAATCTGAGACCTATCACCCTTCCTCATTGCTTATGTTATTGTGGTGCACTGCATGCAAGCATCTAATCTAGGTGAAATTTCAGTGAGTGTGTACAGAACACTGGAAAAGCCTCCTGGAAAATTCTTTGCCAGCTTAAAGCTAGTAGACTGTTGAGGCAGACCAAGTGTTTTACTGTTCTGGATTAAACAGCTGCTAACTTTACAAGGGTTGGTGCTGAAAAACAAACACACAGGTAGAGATTCAGATGAAGCAGACAGAATCATGAAACTTTGGACTTGGTGCCATGGTTTAGTCATGAGGTCTGTGGTGACAGGCTGGACTTGATGATCTCTGAGGTCTCTTCCAATCTTGGTGATTCTGTGGCTTTAGAATTAATCAGAGCCTCAAATTAAAGATACCTGACATGATAAAAAAAACTTGTTTGGGGTTTTTTTTTCTGTTCTCCCTCTAAAAATAAGCTTTGTGAGCTTTAAATGAAGACATTATTAATTTGGATTTGGTTACTATCAGCAGATCAGAAAGATAGGCAAATCAGTTAGACACGTGCTTCACTGGTCTTCTAATTAAGCAAAGCTGAAAAGAGAGAACACTTATTAATTTCCCAAAGTGATGTGCTGAAAGAGAGAAGTGTGAAAGGTTTGCTTGAAGCCTAAAATTGAGAGGAGAGTACACAGTGTATTTTAAACCCTTCTTCGCAGGGGATATTATTTAGGGCTTGTGAGCAGAACAGGTCAGAGTGTGAACAGACTGAGATGCTAACAAAGGCAAACTGACTGATAATTTTATTGCTTCTATAAATGTCTTCATGTATGTAGAGAAGTGCAGATAGTCTGTGATTTTCTCTACCCACTTCACAGTGCAGTTGTCCTGAAATCTGGTCCAGGCCCGTGGCTTATAAATCCAATTGGAATGGTGATTCAGCACACCAGCTCACACCTCTTGGAGTAAAGCGCAAAATGTGGATCAATAATTAACTCACATCCAACTGCAGAGGTATTAGCACCTCTGGCAGTATTTTCACACTGTCTGTGCTCAGTGCATTGCCCAGCACTACAGTAGCACTGCTGGTTTACACCACCATGCTTTGGCAGAATGCGGATATCTCTCATCTTGTATTTGAGTGCTGATGGAATGGTGTTGCCCTAAAATGTTTGGAGCCAACTACATTTAGGCTCCTTCCAAGCTGGGAAATGCTGTGCTGTAACAATATTGTCGGCCTCAGGATGCCAAGCACTGCCTGTATCCCAAGGATGGGTGTGCATCTGCTGTTCATCCTCTGGCTGAGGCACACTTGTCCACTTCCATCTGCATCGTGTGGTGTGTCTACTGTAGCTCCTGCTGCTGCTGAGAGACTTCTGCTATCGCCCACTTAGGAACAGCTTTGATGCAATGTGAATGGCAGCTCAGCTCAAGTGCCAAGCTCCTGATGGCTTTCATATTGCCACTCCAGTGATGTGCTGAGATGGCACTCTCTTCAGACTGAGATTTCATCATTAGAAATGTTTACAGCTATGCCAGACACGATTTTATTCACTTCTGATAAATAAAGATGCAAATGGGCAAGCCAGAGATTATTTAGGGCTCCATGAAGAAGGAATAGGCCTGTGTTGCCTCTTTTGAAAGAGTCAGTTTTGTTGGTAGATTAACTGCTATTCTGTATTGTTTTCTGATTTATATCACAAGGGCCTACAGTTCTGGATAGGAGCCATTTTTATTATTGCAGGAATTTACAGAAATAATCTCAGGACTACAGATCCCTTTAGACAGGCATTTCAGACATGATTTAATGTCCTTGCTGGAAACAAAAATCTCTACTTAGTGCAATGGGTTTCACATGAGCCCTGAAGCCATTCTTCTGCTTCCATTCTGCTGGCAGAAAGATATCCCATCACTTTCATACAGCTCCTCTAGTCGGTTGTTTTCCCCCAAAGCACTCCAAGGTCCAGTTTTCCTTCATGGATCTTTAACTCTTTGGGTCCCTAATGAAACATGCAGGCACAGAAAGTGCGGGAACTGGTGGGGGGGTTATTTTGCAATGTACCCAAATGTACTGCAGTACAATCATGTCCTCTAGGGAAATGGTGTGGGAGCAAGACCAAATAGAAGATCAAAAGAAAGACTTTGCCTTCCATCAAACCAGAAAAAATAGAGAAGATTGTCCCTACATTGCAGCCAAAAATCCCCAGTGCTTGGGCATTTTTACTATGACAGTTGACAAACTGCAGCACAACTCCTCAAGGACTCACAAATATCTGAGAAAAACCTGAAAAATCTGATGATAAACCAAACATGCAGCTTGGGCCTATATCACAACTGCTCCAACCTGAAGAAAAATTAGAATAGAATAGAATAGAATAGAATAGAATAGAATAGAATAGAATAGAATAGAATAGAATAGAATAGAATAGAATAGAACTGAACTGATTTGAACTGAAATTGAATTGAATTGAATTGAATTGAATTGAATTGAATTGAATTGAATTGAATTGAATTGAATTGAATTGAATTGACCAGATTGGAAAATACCTTCGAGATCATCAAGTCCAACCTATCACCCAACACCATCTAATCAATTAAATCATGGCACCAAGTGCTTCATCCACTCTCTTCTTGCACACCTCCAATGATGGTGACTCCACCACCTCCCTGGGCAGCACATTCCAATGGCCAATCTCTCTTTCTGGGAAGAACTTCTTCCTCACCTCCAGCCTAAACCTCCCCTGACACAGCTTGAGACTGTGTCCTCTTGTTCTGCTGCTGGTTGCCTGGGAGAAGAGACCAACCCCCACCTGGCTACAACCTCCCTTCAGGTAGTTGTAGAGAGCAATAAGGTCTCCCCTGAGCCTCCTCTTCTCCAGGCTAAGCAACCCCAGCTCCCTCAGCCTCTCCTCACAGGGCTGTGCTCCAAATCCCTCCCCAGCTTTGTTGCCCTTCTCTGGACATGTTCCAGCAACTCAATATCTTTCCTAAACTGAGGGGCCCAGAACTGGATTCACCCCCAAGATGGAATTTCAGGCCCTTAGGATTCCAGGTCTTTAGGATCTGGAAGTCTCAGACCCCTTAAAGACAGAGGTGTCTCTAATCTGATATTGATACCCAAAGGGGAGTAGTTTCAAGTGCATATCCAGATCTTCCACTAGCTGATGAAGCACCGTGGTCCTAGGTAAACTGCTGCAAGCAGTCAGAGGCAGCAAGCAATGACTTGTGGTGATGAGTTAGGTGGTGAATGCATGCCTGCATCCCAACATATTTCCCTTCACGCTTTGCTGAGGGAAAGGAACCTTTTCCAACAGAAAGATAATCACTGCCCCTACTGGCTTCTTCCAGAAGCCAACAAAGCTGTGTGAGTTAACTGATAGCAAAATAGAGCTCTGTGTGTGCAGCAGTTTTCATTTACTGTGTGTAACCACACAGTAACTGAAAGAAATGTGAGGGGAAAAAACCCACAGCAAATAAACAGGGTTGATATTAAACTTGGAGTGGAGTTCTCAGTGAGTATAGGGAGAGTGCTCTGCTGCAATGCTTTTAAAAGCCTGATGCACTGCTGGGACTAGAAGAGCTTCTCTTTGAGGTGGCATAAGAAAGGCTGCCACAGGAACTAGCTCTGTGTTTACACAGAAGATTAAGACACTGTCACCTTCAAGGCTACAATAGTGTGAAGGTTTTGAGGGCCAAAAGTTCCTGCATAAAGTACTGAAAAATAAGAATCATACAGAGATTTATAGGTGTCCCCTCACCAAAATAACAATAACTCTGCCTGGGAGATTATTAAGTCCCAAAGCTTATGCCAACCTCATGGTTGGCATTCAGCTTCTATCTTGGTTCATCCCCCATGTGACCATGGAAGTACTTGGTGCTGGTAGCAGACAGGAATAGACAAAGTGATCAAGCAAAGCATGGCTAATCTCTGCAGTTGGTTTGGGAGTGAGAACAGTTCTTTGTTTGACTCCTCCATGTCAGGGTTAAAAACAATGAAGAGAACCCTATTCAAGCTGTCGTACTTGCATGTGCAGACTACCAAGATAGGGGGAGAAAGAGAGGAGGGGGAGCCAGAGATGAGTTTATTTTCTATTCTCCCGCAATGAAAATACAAATATAAACCAGCTACATTAGTTACTCTACTGGGCTCTCAAGTTCTTGCTTAATAGCAATCAAAAGAAGTGAATGTAGAGACAAAACACCAGTTAGATTACTCCTCATTGAAAAGTGTTGCCTTGTTACACGCTCCCTTGGCTACTGGCAACTCTTTGCATGTCTTTGATGCTCCACACTCCAGATTTAGACCATCACAGGTTTGTTTGCTCACATGAACATTCTTGCCTGTTTTCCCATAAATATATTTTCTCCAGACTTTTATAAAGTAATATTTTTTGTCCTACAATCTCGACATGAATTATTTTTCAAGTGTTCTTCATGTCTTCCTACTGGCTCCTGAAGGATGCTTCTCAATTGCTAATGCACCAGCCATGCCATAAGACAGCTGGGTTTTAGAATTTAACTTTTGGCAAGGAAGAGCTTGTCTTACAGAGAAGGAAGCATTGTTTTCTCAGATCTCTGTGCACAAAAATAAGAACAATACATTGATGTCATGCCAGACACGCAGTCCCTGCAACCCAGGCAGACACGGGTCAGGCTGAATCACCAGTGGACAAGAGAATTGTCTCACCTGATTATCTACAACACCATAGAGATCAAAAATACCTCAGATGTGACCTTTACAAATAGAAAATTCCTCCTTTCCTCTCCCATCCACCCCCTTCTTTGCCTTCCAAGACAGTATAAAACACTGCTTTTCTTCACAAAGGCTTTGTTAGTGTTGCAAATATGTCCTGACATTGGGGCAAATCTTCAGCATGCACTGGGCAGAGAGAAGGGGCTGGGCTCCTATTAATACTGGTCTAAGTTGTTTAATTCTCCTGCAAGCTGTGCTGAAAATGAACCCTACTGTGCCATGCCGTATCAATTAGGACACAGTATGTGACCTGAAGCAATGGTTCTAACGCACAAAATCCACTGTCAGGCTGTTTCAATTTGTGAGAAAAACAAGGCACAGGAAAGTGGTTGTGAAAATTATTTATTTATTTATGTAAAGACTCTGTGTCATCTTGAAAATCAAGGATCCTTCTTAAATCTTTACTTCAACTATACTGGCTGCAATGCTGGCATTATATTTTCA
This sequence comes from Picus viridis, assembly GCA_033816785.1. NCBI lineage: Eukaryota > Metazoa > Chordata > Aves > Piciformes > Picidae > Picus > Picus viridis. The sequence goes on from CM066579.1 coordinate 10,683,300, forward strand.
CTCTTCCATGCTTCACTGTTGCAGAGTGACTGCTTCTTAAATAGCCATTTAGTCCTATTATTGCTTGTATTTTTAAATATTACCCCAATCCATTTCATGTTGCATATCATGCCACACTATCCCTGTTTTCAAATAACCCTTGTAAAGACAATCTTCTGTCAGAAAGCAGCATCTGTTCAGTCGACTAGAAGAGCAATTTCAATTTCTAATTAATTGCTCAATTATTTTGACAGTTTTTTCCACTACTAAAACTGCAGATATTAGGATATCTCAATACAGGGTAGTCAGGTTTTCATCAGTGTTTGCATATTCTGATTTATTGGCTTTTTCTTTCCACTGCATAGAAGGCCAAACTGTGGAAGTATGTGGGGGAAAAAAAGCAAATTATTTCCATAATCAAGAATACCTTTAGCACTCCATTGCCATTCTCCACATCAAACATGCAAGGGGCCATTGTTACAGACCACATGTCAAAGCCATGTTTCAAGCTCTCTCTTTGACAGCAATCAAATGAGAAGGCTGCATGCCTTTGCCCAGCCATCTGACATTTCGTTCTCTCTAAAACAAAGTGATGATAAAGAGCTGGGCTCTTCACTTTTCAGTGGAACTTAAAGTGGAGCTTGTACCTTGCCTGCAGGAAACCAATCAACAAGATGCATTAATGCTCTAACCTCGTCTAGCCAGTAGGACTTTGGCAGGTTTAACATTCTGATCATTTTTACTGATGGGTGTAATGTGCAGGAATAATCATAAAATCATAGAATTGTTAGGGTCGGAAGGGACCTCAAGGATCATCCAGTTCCAACCACACTGCCATGGGCAGGGATACCTCACGCTAGATCAGGTTGCTCAGAGCCACATCCAGCCTGGATGCAAAAACCTCCAGGGATGAGGCTTCCACCACCTGCCTGGGCCGCTCTCATGGTGAAGAATTAAGAATGTCCAATCTGAATCTACTCACTTCTAGTTTAGTTCCAGTCCCCCTAGTCCTATCATTACCAGACGCCCTAAAAAGTCCCTCCCCAGCTTTCTTGTAACTCCCATAAGATACTGGAAGGCCACAATAAGGTCTCCGGGGAGCCTTCTCTTCTCCAGACTGAATAGCCCCAACTCCCTCAGCCTGTCCTCATAGGAGAGGTGTTCTGGCCCTCTAATCATCCTCATGGCCCTTCTCTGGACACCTCTCAGCACTTCCAGATCCTTCCATCAATGTACTTTCCATATGCTCAAGCTCAGGCCCAATAAAAACTCCGCACGAGAAGACCCACAAATTTTATACAGACTCAGTATGCCAGGTCACATCTTTCTTCCATTCATACCAACAGCCGACTGAGTAAGTGAATTTCACAAATTAACACTGCCAGAAAATCCTGTTTGCTAGGAAAATGCAAGTAGCAGAATATGGTTTGCCATCCTTTAATCCTTAGATGAGGAGAAATGAGAGTGAAAAGCAAATAAAACCAGGTCAAAGACTTTGCAGCCCTAAATATCAAATCACATTTCCCAGGACAACTAAATGAGATGAAGATCACAGGACAAACTACCCAATAAATACAGACTGTCCCAGAGAAAGAAAAGTGTGGCAAGCCAAATAGAATCATAAGCAACTGCTCTGCACAGCAGATGAGCACAAATTAAATTAAGCAAGATTGAAAATCAAAGTAAATTGCATGTGATCAAGGGATCAGAGGGGAAAAGAAGCAGGTTCTAAAAGTATTGCTGGATTCTGTCCAGCTCTCCTTTTGTCTATCTGATAATAGACAATACCATTAAGCACAGAATTAAATTTATCTGGTTAGAGGAATTTCCATGTTTGGGAGGATGTGCCTAACATTTCCAGGGGTGGTGGGCTTTACTTTTAATGGCCACTGGAAATAAAGTGCCCTTTTCTGTCTGTGACCGACAAATGACATTTCATGCCATGGATCTTTGCTGAGGATCATTTCAGTAATGGTTTCTCTTTCCCTTTGAGGGTCAGTAGCAAGAATAAAAGAGATAGCCCTACAACTACCTGAAAGGAGGTTGTAATAAGGCCGATGTTGGTCTCTTCTCCCAGGTAACTAGCAATAACATAAGAGGAAATGGGCTTAAGTTGTGCCTGGGGAAGTTTAGATTGAAAAAGTTATTTACTGAAGGAGTGGTGAGGCATTAGAAAAGGCTTCCTGGGGAGGTAGTGGAGTCACCACCTCTGAAGGTGTTTAAGAAGCATGTAGATGTGGCACTTCAAGACATAGTTTAGAGGTTATGGTAGCTGGGTAATGGTTGGATTCAATCATGTTAAAGGTCTTTTCCAACCTTAATGATTCTATGATTCTGTGCAAAGAGAAACCTTTGGAAAGGCTAAGGGAATGATGAAAGCAGAAAACACAGTAAAATCAAATCATGGAATCTGAGTATAAATATTGGACTAATATTATCTTATCTGATGATTTGAGATTTGAGTTGCATAAGCTTACACTCATTCCCGAGAGGATATATTCAGAATGGTTAGCAGAAGCCCGAGCCCTGCAGTCCTGCCCAGGTAGGCAGTTCAGCAACTTCAGGACAGATACTTGTTCTGAAGTGGGGCGTGTGATTGTAGAACAGGAAACCAGACATGTCTAAACCTTTTTCTACTCAGATGGGCTACACCTGTTTAGCCTTGATCCACCAAATACTAGAGACTAAACCGCACCTTTCCATAGGTGATCAAGCCTGATGCTTCAGAAAGCATGACCTAAATGAACCATTTAGATGTAACTGCTCCAAGTGGTGGAAAGGAAGGCTGAACAACTTGCTACATATTTCCAAGATGTAGATTCCGTTTCCTCCCACGTGCTACAAGGTTTTCAGCAATTTGTGCTCCTCCTTTCCCTAAATTTGAACATAATCCCTCCTCTGACTTCATAGCTGAATTTTCTAGGACAGGTATTCTCTGCAGGTATGTCTGATACATTGCAGGTGCGCTTACCCCTTCCATGGCTCGTGGGCACTAGCAGGACTAATGGGGTAAGTACCATATGCTTTTCCATTTGCTACTTTATTTCCTCCTGAAATGACCCTCTGGATGCTGCCAGCATTTGCTTCTATTCTCAAATGTTTTGAGAGCTGACAGATTCCTACCAGATGCAACCCATATTTGCTTCTGGCTGTTACAGGGGCAAGCACAATATTCCTTGTAATAAAATATTTATGGCCATACCCTTCCATATTTTTTCTCATCTTTCACTCAAGGCTTTGGTTTAATATAACAAGTTACAATATGGAGGTCAAAGGATTTTTAATGGAGCAGTTTTTGGAGTGCCACCAAAACTGAAGGTTTCCATGTAAAAAGATTGATATGGAGAAAATGTTTGATTACAAAATATTCTGCCTTAGGTCAGGCTGGTATTAACCTCTGTTTCTGCCTTATATATTACCTCTTACACCAATCTCTTCAAACCAGAGGCCAGTATAAATTGAGCTCCAGCTTCAGGTAATATAAAAAGTGTTGTGTGTTGTATATGTCATTAAATTCCTGTGGGCAGACTCTGAAACCTCTGCCATGCCCCAGTGGCTGCCAGCTTTGTTTCTTCAAATCAGCAGAGTTTCACAGAGGAGTGAGGATCCATCTGCTTAGATACAAGGGCACAAATGGAGCCATAGGTCTGAATCCTATGCTCACTCAAACATTTCAAATATATTTTCAGCCTCTCAGTGTGTGTAAATTTAAGACCAGGGAGGATATATGCTGTGTTACATATTCATGATAAAGCTATACATCACTACTTTGACTTAATAGTTTCACATCACTAAGGTTCCTAAAACAGGAATGATAAGACGGTCTATGTGTAATTTTCTACAGTCATTCAAAATTCTACTTGGTCACCAATGGGGGAAAAAAAAAATGCTATTGAGGAAAAGAAAAATGCCACTTCCTTGAAAAGTGGATTTGGTATAACCCAAACCCAGGCCCTCATACATGATTGTGCAGTTATACAGAGGTGTGTACAAAGACACAGAGAAGAATATATCAGTGATGGTTTATTTCCTTTATTACTTTATGCACAGAGACAAAACAGAGAAAACAATAAAAGTAAAACACAAAGGAAATAAATATGTAGGCTTTTTTTTTTTTTTTTTTTGCATATCTTAGCCAGACATTAAAACCTTTATAGTTTGAATAAGCTCTTTTTCAAAGCTCAGGAGAGGTTTCGTGAGGATCCCATAAGAGTATAAAGCATTTCGTAGCAATTCTGGTAATGTGGTGGTAAAGAGTAAGGCATCGTGAGGATGTGGTTTAATGCAGGTTGAAAGGCTCTTTTTTCTGTCAGGTTAAGATAATGATGCAGCAAAGTTTACAGCAAAACATAACACAACCTCATTCCTGCAATTTAGAGGAGAATATAATTTAGATTGGGTACAATAGCAGTTAAAGCACTTACAAAACTAAGCCAATGTTAATCTTAGATTAACATCATCATCCTTGAAAGACTGACTGCAAAACCTGTGAAATGGAACCACACATGGCAGAAAGTCAGAACAGTTTCTTTATCCCCTGCAGCAAAACAAAACAGACACTTATTTCAACATTGCCCAATATTTCTATTCATTAAAAAGATAACAGAAAAAAAAAAAACCCAACAGAACCTACTGTATATCATGTTCTCTCCATGCAGGCATGCATTTTAGCCTTTACACTACCTGGTCTATAAATAAAATGTCAATATATTTATGTTGATTTGTTTCCATAGCAATGCAAAAGCTCCTCTTGGGTTTCCAAGGCAATGTGAAGCAAAGCAACAAATCAGGAAAGTATGGGAAATGCTCAGTAAGCAATGGTCTTAGGCAGTGCCCCAGGCCTCCTAGCAGAAGAGTATTTGGGGGGGGGAAATGCTTAATATTACACCAGAAAAATCTCATCTACCAGGTTCATCTTTTCTTTTGTCATTAGAGACTGGGATATACTTGAGAGAGTCCAACGGAGGGCTACACGTGGAGGGTGGTTAAGGGATTGAAGCACTGCCTTATGAGGAAAGGCTGAGAGCCCTGGGACTTTTTAGTCTGGAGAAGAGAAGACTGAGAGGGAATTTAATAACTGTTTATAAATATCTGAGGGCTGAGTGTCAAGAGGGAGGGGACAGGCTCTGCTCAGTTGCACACTGTGACAGGACAAGGGGCAGTGGATAGAAATTCCAGCACAGGAGGTTCCACCTCAACACGAGGAGGAACTTCTTCATTGTGAGGGTCACAGGCTCTCCAGAGAGGTTGTGGAGTGTCTTTCTCTGGAGGCTTTCAAAAATCTGCCTGGATGCCATCCCACTTGGCCTGCCCTAGGTGATCCTGCTTTGGCAGAGGGTTTGGACTGGATGATCTCCAGAGGTCCCTTTCAGCCCCTGCCATTCTGTGATTCTGTGAGTACCGTACAAAGTGATTCTCTAAAGCATCTGCTTATGCCATATTAGCCCTAGTACAGCACCACATTGGTTTTAATGTTCACATTCTTTCTTTGTGTGTGATGTTTTTAAATATGCAGTTTATCCAGTCTCATTCAAACTTAATGAAATGCAACAACTGAAGTAGCTATTTCCCCTGCATAAAAAGATTTGGACAGATGAAAACTGCTACTAGCAGTGGTTGAATCTGGGCTTCCAATTATGTGTTAATTTCAATTGCAAACAGAAAGTGTTAAATTAATTAGGCTTGGGGGGAAAATGTGTTGAAATGTATTAAAGGGACCATTTAAAATAAAAAAGGAATGGAGATTATAATGAATCAGTTATATGTCAAATGAGAGAAGAAATGCAGATTTGGGGGAAAGATAAAACATTATATAGTTTTTACCCTCTACTTTTAGGTAGCCACATCTTATTTTATTTCTTAGTTATATCTTATTCTATTTCTATTCTCTTCTGTCCCACCTGGCAATCATAGACCTCCATACTCTTTACCTTCTCACCCTATTGTCCTTCCGTGTCAGGAACAGTGTGGTCAGCAGGAGCAGGGAGGTCATTCTGTCCCTGTGCTCAGCACTGGTTAGGCCATACCTTGAGTCCTGTGTCTAGTTTTGGGCCCCTCAGTTTAGGAAAGATGTTGAGTTGCTGGAATGTGTCCAAAGAAGGGCAACAAAGCTGGGGAGAGGTTTGGAGCACAAGCCCTATGAGGAGAGGCTGAGGGAGCTGGGGTTGCTTAGCCTGGAGAAGAGGAAGCTCAGGGGAGACCTTATTGCTCTCTACAACTACCTGAAGGGAGGTTGTAGCCAGGTGGGGGTTGGTCTCTCTTCTCCCAGGCAACCAGCACCAGAACAAGAAGACACAGTCTCAAGCTGCACCAGGGGAGGTTTAGGCTGGATGTTAGGAAGAAATTCTTCATACAAAGAGAGATTGGCCATTGGAATGTGCTGCCCAGGGAGGTGGTGGAGTCACCATCACTGGAGGTGTTTAGGAAGAGACTGGATGGGGCACTTGGTGCCATGGTTTAGTTGATTAGATGGTGTTGGATGATAGGTTGGACTTCATGATCTCAAAGGTCACTTCCAACCTGGTTAGTTCTAGTCTAGTTTAGTCTAGTCTATTCTATCCTATTCTATTCTATGATGCTAAGGTTTAGCACCAGACTTCATAGTTAGATAAAGGCTGGATTTGATGATCTTAAAGGTCTTTTCCAACCAAAATGATTCTCTCATGTCACAAAAGCATTAACTGACCTCCTTCTCATCTACCACTTATTCACAGGAATCTGCCCAGTAATTATTTGTTTTTTAACTCAGGCTAATGGCAAAAAACATCAACTCATGCACCAGTCCAACTGAATGCAGATGCTGTATCCAATTATTATTTTTTGGGTTTATGTTCTCAGGAACACTTTGCCACCATGAAAGAACCACACACAGCTTGGGAGATGCTGTTTTACTTAACCTGTATTTAGAGTTAGCAACTCCATGACAATTTTATGATGCCAATATTTGTTCATTACTTGTAAGAAAGAGGAAGAAATCTTCTCTCCATGTTTGGGATTATGTAAGTTCTTCTCTAATGCAATTTAATCTGCAGTTCAGCTAGATCTTCCTGCCTTCCAGCTTTTGAAATGTGGAGGCCACTGTGCAGCACTAAACCTGGAAAGCTTCATTTGTTTCTGTCTTCTCCAGAGCCCATCATTCGAAAGCTGTGCGCTGTGGAGTTACTTGATCAAATTATTCTTTCAAGAGCATTTGCAACTGCTGAGGAAAAACATTTAAAACACTCTCTGCACATTCTATCAAGTGTGTTTGAAGACATGACAAGGGGATTTTTTAGTGCACAAGACTCTCACACTTCAGTAATCTGGGACATCTACCTCATTAATTTTAAAACTCTTTTTTTTTTTTCCCTCATACCCTCCAACCACAGTTTTTAATTTGACAAATAAACAAGGCAAAAAACTTCTCATCCCAGGGAGATGTATACCTGGTTATGTTAATGAATGGAAACAAAAATCTCATCTGGTGCTTTCCACCTGAAGGTGACTAAGAATCAGCTCGGAGTTGCAGGGGAGTTGAAAGCGTTTGGGTAATGAAATGTACATATTTTCAAGCAGTTAGAGATCACAAGTTAGCACAGTGGATGGTAATTATAAAAAGGCAGAATTGTTGACCTAGTTGTGCTCACAGAGAAGGGTTTCTGGACGTAATCATCTCTGGTCAGTTGGTCATTCAGTCACTTCTTTCATTTATTTATTTGTTTATTGCCTTCTAAGTAGGTAAAAATGGGTTTAGTACAGCTTGTCCTGGTGTCCTGATGGCTATCAAAGTGAGTGGCCACACCCTGAGTACTGTGTCCAGTTCTGGGCCCCTCAGTTTAGGAAGGATGTTGTCTTGCTGGAGCATGTCCAGAGAAGGGCAACAATGATGGGGAGAGGCTTGGAACACGAGCCCTGTGAGGAGAGGCTGAGGGAGCTGGGGTTGCTTAGCCTGGAGAAGAGGAGACTCAGGGGTGACCTTATTGCTCTCTACAACTACCTGAAGGCAGGTTGTAGACAGGCAGAGGTTGGTCTCTTCTCCCAGGCAGCCAGTACCAGAACAAGAGGACACAGTCTCAGGCTGCACCCGGGCAGGTTTAGTCTGGATGTTAGGAAGAAGTTCTATACAGAGAGAGTGATTGCCCATTGGAATCGGCTGCCTGTGGAGGTGGTGGAGTCACCTTCATTGGAGGTGTTCAGGAAGAGGCTTGATGGGGTGCTTGGTGCCATGGTTTAGTTGTTTAGGTGGGTTGGATTGGTTGATGGGTTGGACGTGATGATCTTGAAGGTCTCTTTCAACCTGGTGTATTGTATTGTATTGTATTGTATTGTATTGTATTGAGACTGACTGATTTAATTTATCCTGGGTTTTTTTTTTCCTCTCTTCTTTTTCATTTCAAAAGACTGAATTCCTTCACAGCAAGAGCATAGAAACATCACACTCTTGAGTGTGAGCATGAGTTCAAGCCACCTGACTGCTGAACAGAAGGGAGCTTCTTTTCACACAGGTATTCATATGTCTAAGCAAAAAAACCCTACTCCACTTTGACAGGAATATTGTCCTGCTGCTGTTACTTCAGATAGACTGCCCATTTTAAGCATGATAAGATCCTGAGGCCACAAAGCGTTTGGCTTCTGAAATTTGACTGGGTCTACACAAAGCTCCACAAAGATGATCAGAGGGCTGCTTTACTTCCTGCTTTAGCTTTTATTTCTGTTCTCTTTCCTGGCTGTTGTGCCTAATTCTGCCTTGAGTTACACAGAAGCAGAGGTCAGTATCAGTGCCATCTTAAAGATTATAATAATCCATTTAGATTTGAATAAATAAATAAATGCTGAATCACTTAAGGAAGAAAAACACTTTAGTTAGAACCTACCTGACTTGATGACAAGTAGATATGTAACCAGAAAAAGAGAAGTCAGTTTTCCTCACCTTTTAATATCGTTCCCAGCCCTTAATGTAAGAAAGATGACAAAATACAATTCCTATTTATTGCTGTAGTGAAGATAAGTAAAGACTTCTGTCTGGTGAGAGATGCAACAGGCTCAATATCAACAGTCTCATAGTCAGCACAGTCTCTCAGTCTATACTGAGCCTAAAAAATGGTACAGGGACACTCAAACTTGGAACTCACCTTTTGTCACTTATCTTTAGATTCTTATGTTTAGGTTTGGTATCATTGAAACTTTGTCCTCTTCCTAGCTTAAGGAAAGGCTAAAGTAATGAATGTGAGAGTGAGCAGGCAAAGATGTACAGTAGAGGATATCATGTGAAAAAGCAGATGGTTGCTGAAATTCTCATGCAATATCACAAATGACATACAGGCTCCTCAAGCTGTTGGTAAGACATCTTTTAATTAATTAGATACATATAACTACTTAAAACTTTCATTTTTTTCAATTATATGGCTACATTATTGGTTCAGGCATAGAGGCCACTCATCTTATCCTGTCTCTGCTCTGACATTTGAATAGTGCTTAATGATATGTGGTTTAGTGCCAGCTCAAAAAATACATTGAGGAAAGTTTTTTGTGAAGGACAAATGTGAGAACCACACAGTGCCCGAGTGCCCAGACACCAGGCAGCTCAAGCTCAAACCAAGCAAGTGCTTTTTCATCATGACTGAGAGGAATGACCCACAGGTCCCTCTCACACGCCAGTGTCTTGTAGGAGGAGGTGGCTGCTTACCAGCTGCCAGCCTGGAATAAGGATAACAGCAAAGCTCTAAGCACATATACAATAAACCAATAAACCAGGTTGGAAGAGACCTTCAAGATCATCGCGTCCAACCCATCAACCAATCCAACCCACCCAAACAACTAACCCATGGCACCAAGCACCCCATCAAGTCTCCTCCTGAACACCTCCAATGAAGGTGACTCCACCACCTCCATAGGTAGCCCATTCCAATGGGAAATCACTCTCTCTGTATAGAACTTCTTCCTAACATCCAGCCTAAACCTCCCCTGGTGCAGCCTGAGACTGTGTCCTCTTGTTCATATCCCAGTTCAGATTAATTCCAGCTGGGGAAAGATGCTAATCCTGCACAGGACCAGTTTCTTTCCCTCTTTGGTTCGTTGCCTCACAAGGCAGCATTTCTACTCATTATGTCACTTGTATTACATGTACAGAGAGTCTTACTTCCTACAGCTTACTGGCCTCATGTGCTCCCTTTGGGTATCTTGGGTATACAAGCCTTCAAAATGTAGTTCTAAAAACCCATCACTTTTACACGTGAAACCTTTTTAAGGAAGTCTTTGTACAGGTTTTTCAGAGCACAGGTGCTGGAAACTGAGTTTGCTCAGAGAGGAAGGGAAAAAGAGTATAATGCATTTTTCATACCAGATGATGACATGGAATGTAGTCCTGCAGATATCACTCAGCTTTTTCTTACAGACTTGATTTCAAAGCACCATTAAGTGAAGCTGATTGCTTTGCCCCAACCACTAACTTCATTGCTGAACAGTGATCTACAAGGGAAATGCATACTTGCTTTAACTCAGTAAATGGTTTGCCTTATCAAAGTGTCAGATAAGACAAAGAACCTTTTAACAGCATCTTCACAGAATGAAAGACAAGCCACTTTTTGTTTTACTGGTTGGTTTGTTTATCAAAGGATGCCTGACTCATGAGTAAACTTGTCCCTGTTATAAACTTCAATATAAAACTCAAGCATTTGACTATAATTTCACTGAATATGAACAATCGGTCCCATGTAATGAACAGTTAAAATGGAGGACAAAATGATTCCCCACAATAACAGACCTGGACTTAACCCCAGAAGCTTGCAGCAGTGTCATGTGGAATTTGGGAGGATCTCTACTTTCATATTAAGAGAAGTAAGAGGCGAATCCTAGCTTCATGTGTCACCTTCTGTCTGAAAGTCAGCTGGGAAATCTCAGCCACCAAATTATCTGTGAAAATTCTTTCCTACTTAACCATAGCAGGAAAAAAAAGTAATGCTATTTTCCTACCCACCATAAAAAGTTTGACTTGTTTGGGGTTTGGGTTTTTTTTCCTCCCTTTCATAGGCTCCTATTAGCTTACAACCAGTGAGGTCATTAGAAATAAAGCATCCACATTTTTTATGCATTTCATGCTAATTTTGCAGGCCTGCCTGATGCCCATCTCCATCCTACATAGTCGATGTAGGAATCCTGCCTAATAACAACTGCTCTCATGAGTGTGCAATCATGTGCACATAAATATATCTTCCCATTACAGGAAATCTATAAATTCACCACGGTCTCGAGCAAGCAAAAGGTAAGAACTAGGAAATCAGGAGGAAAAAGTGCTAGCAAATAAATGTTTTCAATTTCATTTCTGATTCTTACTTTAACCACCTGAAGTTAGACAAAAGGTTTCTGCACTGGGAAATAAAGCCTGAGAGAACACGAAATGCTCTGTGCAAGAACTGCTTGGGGAAAGTGGCAATCTGATCTACAGTAAATGATACAACCATTAAAGATAAAAACTGCCTGTTCCACAAATGGGAAGTGGACAGATGGGTGGAAGGACTGGACGAGCTGCTTGATGACCTCCCACCATTCGTTCTGCTATGCCAACTGGTAATTATTCTGCAGGAAACTATGCATGTCCAGGCTGTGTTTCTCACATAAAATCTATACAGTGACAGGGATCATAAACAATCTGCAGGCATATCTACAGTGGATTTACAGAAGAAATGATGTAATGATAACTCTGTGCAATTCTGGAGATAACAGAAGCGTAATTGTGAGCAGTGATGTGGTCACATCTGGTCAAACTGCCACATGTGCAAAGCAAGATGACTTCCCAGGCCAGCTGAAAAAATACATCTGAAGTACACCAATAGACTATTACTTTATCCCAACTGTTCCTGCTGTCACACTTCCAGCTCTGGCTCTTTCACGTCGCAGCGCTAAATTTCACAGCCCTGATAGCCAGCTATGTTTTCAGTCAGTAACTTTAAGCCACATTTTCTTCTGACAGAAGAAAATTGAGTCCAGCACTTTGGTTTAGCTATAGGTCAGCTACAGTTCAGTGCTGCAGTCCTATCTATGCAATCTACTGAATGATTATAATGCTTTCCTTTGCTGGTATTGCTTCTAGCCCATCTGAAATCATACAGAGGCAGTGAGGAGTGCCCACAGCCATCTCAGTTACAAACCATCCATGCTGCCAGTGAACTTGCTAAGGGGATTCCCAGGGCACATTTTGCAGTCACAGTGAAGCTTTTAGGGCAAATTAAGATGTCTCTTTTTAACAATAACAAATTATTTCTTCCACTCAAAAACTGAATGCTGGTTGGTACACACATTTTTTTCTGCATATTCCTCACCTTTCTCATTTTACTACCGGTGCCAAGTTTCTCTGAACTATCACACATAAATAAGGTCACACCTAAGACTGATTCTTGACAGGCTCCACCCATAACTTACCTCCAGGTTGATACTTCCTCTTTCAACATACTCCCAACACCTACATAGATGTTCATTGATACGACAAGAAACAACAGGTTCAAGCTTGAACACAGAAGATTTCACCTCAACATGAGGAGAAACATCTTTACAGTGAGGGTGATGGAGCACTGGAACAGGAGGCCCAGAGAGGTTGTGGAGTCTCCTTCTCTGGAGACTTTCAAAACTCACCTGGATGCATTCCTGTGTGGACCCCATTTTGGACACTCATGGCATGAGTTTCCTCTGACTAATTCTATGATCTTTTGCCAGAAATGAAAAAGATCATAGAATTAGTCAGAGGAAACTCCTTGCATCTCTGAGTATTCCTGAGCCATACTTTCTCAGCTTTTGTCATGAGTGTCTGACAAAAAACAAAGTGGACTTGCAATGAAAATTCCTCTGTAATCTCAGCTGCAATCTATTAAAATTCAAACTTTGAATAAGGAGCTGGTGAAACAGTTGTCTCCAGACAGTGAATAAGTCACCTGAGTCTTAAATATATTACTTATAGGAAGCAAACCAATGAGGAGAACGTCTTCAGGCATGAGATGGAAAGCCCTTAACCTAGATCAGAAACATTTTACAGAAGCATTCAGTGTCAGAAGATATTTTAATCTGTCAAAATGCAGTAAATCAAAGGAGTTATAAGGTACAGCATGATAGGGAAGTCATTCTGCCCCTGTAGTCAGCACTGGTTAGGCCACATCTTGAGGACTGTGTCCAGTTCTGGGCCCCTCAATTTAGGAAAGATGTTGACTTGCTGGAATGTGTCCAAAGAAGGGCAACAAAGCTGGGGAGAGGTTTGGAGCACAAGCCCTATGAGGAGAGGCTGAGGGAGCTGGGGTTGCTTAGCCTGGAGAAGAGGAGGCTCAGGGGAGACCTTATTGCTCTCTACAACTACCTGAAGGGAGGTTGTAGCCAGGTGGGGGTTGGTCTCCTCTCCCAGGCAACCAGCACCAGAACAAGAAGACACAGTCTTAAGCTGTGCCAGGGGAAGTTTAGGCTGGACATGAGGAGAAAGTTCTTCCCAGAAAGAGTAATTTGCCATTGGAATGTGCTGCCCAGGGAGGTGGTGGAGTCACCATCCCTAGAGGCATTGAAAAAGGGATTGGATGTGGCACTTGAAGCTGTGGTTTAGTTAATCATGAGATGTTGGGTGATAGGTTGGACTTGATGATTTCTGAAGTATTTTCCAACCTTATTGATTCTGTGATTCTATGATTCTGTGATTCTATGATTCTATGAGTCTATGAATATGAGAGAATCAGGTGGGCACTAGAAGTGATCATAGATCACAGAATTTCAGGGGCTGGAAGGGACCTCGAAAGATCACCTAGTCCAACCCCCCAAGTGACCAAAACCAACTCTAAATTGTTGATTAAAGAGAGGGCAACTGACTGGAGCAGAGGAATGATGAAATAGAGAGCTATTTCGAGTGATAAAATACTTGTTCTAAAGTTGTTTGGAAGGATTAAAATAGATGAGCCCCGTAACATAAATGGAGTTATTCATACAGATTTGACATTTTAAGCTGCAGCAGCACAAAATGGGGATCATTGATACATCAGTAAGAGCAGTTTCTTTGTTACTTGCCCAAGAACTGAGATTCTCATTCTTATTCCTGGGATTGTTTATTAATATGTTTGGCATAATTGAGTTATTTCAGGCGTAATCAGAAGACACAGTTAACATCTCTGGGTTCTCTAAAGATGATTAAATATTTCTGTCTGCCAAGAATGTTGTTAAAACACACTAGAGCAGCAAAAATAACAGCTAATTCTTGCCCCCCCTCCCCCCCCCCAAGTTGGACTTTCCTTCCATTTCTTGAAAGAATGGCAACACTTTTTCATTTATGACTTACTACACTTCCTGCAAGTCACAGCGCTGCGTTCATCCACTTTGCTCAGCGTACTGTCCATCTCTTCAGACATTCATTAGCAGTCAAAGGAATCCTTGAAATGCCTCAAAATGGTCAAAGGGTCAGAAGTTCAGATAGTCATTCATGCTTTTGTTCTCCTTTCCCTCATTTTTATACTGAGTGTGCTCTAAAGGGTACTGGCAAGCTTTTGAGTGCCTTCAAAGAGGACTGGCAGAAGTGCCCTTGCAAGCAGACAGACCCTCCCTGTTTGTCAGGGTAGCTTTTCCCCTCCATCCCTGCTGATCTGTCCTGGCTTTGCTGATCTCTAGAAGACACATTTGACAACCCCTCTGCTTTCCCTCATGCTGCTTCTTTATTCTCCCTGAATCATTATTGATGACAAGCTCAATATGAAGTCTCAACAGGCACAGCAGCTTCAACTGGCCCAAAACTGTACCAAAACTTACACAAGAGAGCTTTCCTTGGGCTGACTTCACAGCACTGTATATGTCTCCTCTCTGGCTATATGGAAAACTGCAAAGACTACTTCAGGCCTCAAAAATGAGTGTGAAAAGATCTTTTGGGGGTTAAAAGGAAGCTGGAACAGCTGCAATTTGTGAATTAAATTAAGCCAGCAGCCATATAATTTGAAACCCATTACTGCATATGCAAGGCACCCAGGGTAAAATGTAAGAAACTTGCAGTGACTTCACCTGATCCAACTTTCTAATGGGAGCTGCTACATGTCCTCTCTTAGTCCTCACTGCAATACAAAAGAGACAATTTAGAGAAGCTTTTAAAGAGCAGTCATTGCTGATGATGTAGAAACAGTAGTCTGATGGCACTCATACAAATTCTTTCAACAACTACTAATTTAAGTGCATGTTAAATACATCATTGTTATCCCTCTGAGATAAATAGTATGGGAGTCGAAATGATCATTACTCAAGGATCATTTGATGAGTAATGGCTTTAAAAGGAGAAAACTTCACTGTGGGTATAATCTATATTGTGATTTATTCTGGAATTCTGAGTTTTATGTTCTTTCTTCTCCATGTGACAGAGTGAACTGAACTTCCTTCTTTAAAGCAACAATTTGTCATAGCATTAGGTCATTCTGAAAACAGAGAAGATGTGAAATGGTTTTTCTTCCATTTGCCATAACTACAACTGGTCTTAGACCTGGTCAGATAACAC
Source organism: Picus viridis (assembly GCA_033816785.1). NCBI lineage: Eukaryota > Metazoa > Chordata > Aves > Piciformes > Picidae > Picus > Picus viridis. The sequence goes on from CM066579.1 coordinate 10,698,751, forward strand.
AAGGAGGGGATAGAAGTTGCAGAAGTTGTATTACTTTTCCATCTATGTTTCCCTAAACCAGTTCAGAGTTTAAAAGATTTTATCACACAGCCACTTGATGCCTAAGTCCCAGCTGCTGCCTGGATCTTGCAGCAAACTCCAGTGACATGTTCTTTCTTATTTGGTGGGCACATTATCACTTCTTGTAATCAAGTATTGTGTGGTAATGAATTCTTTCTCTTCATCCCAGTCTCATTATCCCTTTCTCCCCAGCATCCCCTCTGGCCCAGCCACATACCAAGGAGGATGGTAGTCCTGCTTTCCAATTCCCAGGGAGTCACTGGGGTTGGCAAGAGCCAGTGTGGAGGTGGCTGCACCACTTCTCTGCAGTTCAGCAATGCTTGTCAAGGCAGGCATGCCTGCCAGTTGTGGCCCTTAGGCAGAGGGGGAGGCCTGATTTATTAATTCCAAGCAAGTATAAGAGGAAGCTAACCTCTAAATTGTTTAGTTGAGACAAGAAAGCAGTAATTCATACACTGTATATAAAGGAGAAGAGCCTGGGCAACCATCACATGTTAGGCTGTGTGAGTAGCCAGCAACAAATTAGTGTTGCATAGCTAATATCCAGCTAAGAAGAAATGGAAGTAGAGGGTCCTCCTGCAAAACTGGAAGAAACTCAAAGGAACCCTTGAGGTTCAGACCTGGCTCTGTGGATGATTACTTGTATATGCTTCATCCTCAGATAGCTAAGGAACTTTTCTTGTGTCCATTCTCTGCAGTTAGATTTTAGTCTGCTGCCATCCCAGACTGAGCCAGCCCATCCCTCAGCCTTCCCCTGCAGGACAACTGCTCCAGCCCCAAGTGTCTTGAAGCCCTTGCTGAATTCACACTAGTTTGTCCACATTTTGTACTAAGAGCAGCCCAAAACCAGACAATGTATCTGGCTGTGGTACCACGAGTGTGAGGAAGAGTAGGATAATCCCATTCCTGGAAGGACAGACCATCTCCTGCTGCCTGGTCACTACTGGCTCCCACACGGATCATGGTTCTTCAGGACATCAGCTGCTTCCCAGCTGTGCAGGTTTATCTACCTTTCCAGGAGGAGGAACCTGCACTGTGTGACAGCTTCAGTTTTGTGATATATTGTAAAATAAGGTTGGTCACAGGTGACCAAAGGCAGTAGAGCAAGTAGCTGTTTCCTTAGGGATTTCAAAGGGAGGGAATGATTGATTGCCAGCATATGCTTTTAAGGGAAATATGCAATCATGTAAAAATCAGATAGGGTTCTTGGAGGAAACACATTTTCTCCACCACAGAAAGCATCACAGAAATAAATAATATGGTTCCTGTGTTTTTATAATTGAGGAGTGCCTCCTCATGGCTGGATTGATTTCCTAACCAGCAAGCTCTTCCTGAGCAGAGCAGCTGAAGTGAAGGACAGTATCCCCAGAAGGCAGTGTTTGCAGCTTAGACTTTCCTATTTAACATACAGTTTGTCTTCCACCCACTGTGTTTTCTATAAACACTAAACAGTTGGAGCAGGACTGAATTTGCAGTTCATGGCTGTCAACACCCTGCTGTATTGTGGTGGTTTAGAGGCAATTTTGCATTCAAATATAAGTCCATACCTGAGAAAATGTTGTTTCTACCTACTTGTCTCATAGAGGAAGAGCCCCAAACCATCAACTGGTCACAGCCTAGTCCCAGCAGTGCTTTTGGGACAGCAAATTGCATGTTGCCCCCTCATACAGACTTCATTTTGAGGATCTATTGAAGTCCCAGAAGTAAACAGACATGGACAGTGCCTCTTACAGCTATTGGAAGGAATGAGGACTTCAAGAACAAGTCCTGAATTGAATAATAGTTCTGCAAGAAATCCAATTACTGAGGGAAAGAAGGACAGATCTGGACAACAAAAAGACCCCAAACAAACAAACAAGCAAACAGGTAGTTACGTGTGGTTTAATTCCCTCCAGCTTAGTCCTTGTGTTAATCACGTCTGATATTAATGTGGTTAATGAGATGAAGGTGATTAAAGGAGCAGAGACTCACTAGGAAAATTCATGAGAAAGAAAAACTCCTCTGTGATGTTTGCTTTTCAATTCCTTGAGTCATTGGATTTAGAAACAGAAACAATCCCTGGGGTCTCAGTAACCTCTCTGACAGTGCACAAACCTGACGCAGGGCTGGGGGAAAAGGTTGCAAACCCAATCCATTTTCTTTCCTCCTTAAAAGAAGAAATGATGCTGCAATGATTCTCCAAAGCAGCCTGTACATCAGATTTCAGAAAACTAATATGGAGTCAAATCTATACTATAACCACAGTTACCATGGTGATCCACTAAGCAGCTTCCCTTTGCCCTGCAAGTCATTGTCATTCAGATGACATATGCCTTAACATCAGCTTTCAGAATATACTTCATATTGAACTACAGACTACACTTTACTGCTAAGTGAAAATGGTTTTGGTTGATGACATATAAAAATTATTTTTTTCCTTTTTTTTTTTTTTTTTTTCTCATGAGCCAGCAGTGTGCTCTTGCAGCCCAGGAAGCCAATCACAGCCTGGGCTGCATCAAGAGAAGCATAGCCAGCAGGTTGAAGGAGGTGCTTCTCCCCCTCTACTCTGCTCTGGTGAGACCCCACCTGGAGCACTGCGTCCAGTTCTGAAGCCTGTATTACAGGAAGGATCTGGAGGTGCTGGGAGGTGTCCAGAAAAGGGCCATGAGGATGATCAGAGGGCTGGAGCACCTCTCCTATGAGAACAGACTGAGGGAGTTGGGGCTATTCAGTCTGGAGAAGAGAAGGCTCCCAGGAGAACTTATTGTGGCCTTCCAGTATCTTAAGGGGGGTGGTGGGGGGGTGGTGGTAAAAGAAAGCTGGGGAGGGACTTTTTAGGGTGGCAGGTAATGATAGGACTTGGGGGAATGGAACAAAACTAGAAATGTGTAGATTCAGATTGGATGTTAGGAAGAAGTTCTTCCCCATGAGGGTGGTGAGACACTGGCACAGGTTGCCCAGGGAGGTGGTAGAAGCCTCATCCCTGGATATTTTTAAGGCCAGGCTGGATGAGGCTCTGAGCAACCCCATGTAGTGTGAGGTGTCCCTGCTCATGGCAGTGGGGTTGGAACTGGATGATCCTTGAGGCCCCTTCCAACCCTGACAATTCTATGATCCTATGATTCTAAAGAGAAATAAGGACATAAAAAAAATGTGGGGTGTTTCCATACTGCTCTGTAGGAAACTGATCTCCTTCTCACAGGTATCAATCTATCAGTTGCTTTGCAAGTATGAAAAGTATTTTCTAGCCTGTGTCTTTGCAGGCTGAGACCTCAGAACATGCATCTTGCTGGCTGCTAGGTGAGGTATGGCTGTGCTGACAATCAACACAGAAAAGAGAGCTCCTCAGGATTTGAATGCTAAAATGGTGATTGTGCTGCTTCCTACTGGTATGCTACACAGTTTAATTTAATAATTAAATGTTAGAACTCCCCACTCAACATCACACCACTCTGCTGTGCTACTTGAGGAAATTTTGTTTCTATGGTAACTGCAGGAGACTTATTCACAGCCATTGATGACACCCACATCCTAAATTTAATTACAATATATACAAACCACTGAACCACCGATTTCTTTCATTACATTATCTGGAACTGTAATGTAATAGTTACCAGTTATGATCACAGGGAGTATTTTGGTAATCTAAACAAGCATCTACAGAGAGAAGGCTATAGATGTATTTCCTAAAATAGGTATAAATAGAAAAGCTTTGGAGAGGAACATATAACATATTTATTGGCTCTCTCCACTGGCAGCTGACCAGTTCCATTTTAGGTGCACTGTAGAGGCAAATATCACTTCATTAGACATTTGCCAAATTCCTCTGGTGGCTCAGAAAATGCTGAGGGACTGTCTGGTTACAGCTACCAATTACAACAGCTGAAGCCAATCACACCACTCTTGGATTTGCAGAGTGCCTTAGTAGGACACTTTCAGTTCTGTTGAGGGCTTAAGAAGATTGCACAGGAGGCCACAGCTCCTTCACCCTGCAGAGGGTGAGGGCCTGACAGTCTCTCCTGTCCACAGCTAGAAGATGTGGATCTAAGGAAAGAGCAGAATTTATAGAACTACAGAATCATTTGGGTTGGAAAGGACCTGTAGGATCATCAAGTCCAACCATTAACCTTTCTCTGCCAAGTCCACCACTGAACCATGTCACTAGGCACCAAATCTATGCACCTTTTCTTGTAGCTGTGCTTCACATGTGTTAGCCTTAAGTCAACCTGGACCTCCCCATTTAGCCTTCAGTCCTTCTCCACAAAGTGATAAAGGACAATAAGAAAAGCAGAGCTGATGTCTCATTCAGCTGTAGAAGCTCTCTCAAAGCACTTCTGCCACCACCTCCAAGCCAGTAAAGAGATGAGGAGGAGGAGGAGGATCTTCAGAGACTGACAGACCTGCTCCTTAGAATAGCTCCCTTTATAACTCTCATCTATACAGGTTAGCTTAGAAAAGATGTGTGCATTGTAAGAAACATTTTGGCACTCAACTGCAAGAAACCAGTGCTTGCAATCTGTAAAAGTCAGGCCATAGGGCTGAGGAATTTTTCAAAGCCTTAGACTCTTTTAGTCTGCTTGTGACAAGCCAGACACTACATCAGGGGTCATTTCTCCTCCTGAAAATGAGAACTTAGAGGCTACTGATCTTCCTGCGAGACAGTATCCAGAGAAAATAGAAAGAGAAAAGCTCTAAAGGCTTCACCTTTGATATATTTTGTCAGGTCTGGCCCTGGCTTATTAAGCATTTCCCTCTTTTATATGGAGACAGCAGCCTTAGCATATTCAGACTCTGATGCCAGAGCCTAGGACATAGGTTCAAGGGTCCCTGTACTGAGATGATATCTTTTAAAACATGGACCGTGGTCATAGGGCCATAGATAGCTTCCCACACACACACCTTTTGCAGCAGCTCCAAAGCTCTCATTTTGTGTGGAGCTCACCAGCACAAAGTTTCTCAAGGTGAAAGTTTTTATAGTAGTAACCAATGACACAACTATGCATTTAATTTCCAGACCACGGTCTAGAAGATAGAATGCTAGAAAAGAGGTGCATTTTCCTTACCAGTATCTTCTCTTTCTTGTGGTGGTTCATCCTGCTGTTACAGAGAATGATAGCATGAACAGCCTCCTCCTATACCAGGAGACTGAGAATTCCATGTATCTACAGAAACCCCACCTTGCCTAACAATGCCTCAAGTGAATTATCACAAGAAATGTGTAGAAATATATTCACCAAACATTGGCTATGGCTCCTTTAATCCCCTTCATGATTTCCCAGAAACTTGCATGCAATTGTTAGAGCATCCAAATGCCATGAAAACCTTTCCCTTTCTGTAAACAAAAATAGCAATTCCTAAATAAAACCTAGAGCCAAGTAATAATACACTGCAAATGTGGATGGTGTGTGCCCAGGCAGCCAGGAAGGCCAGTGGCATCCTGGCTTGCATCAGGAACAGTGTGGCCAGCAGGAGCAGGGAGGTCATTGTGCCCCTGTACACTGCACTGGTTAGGCCACACCTTGAGTACTGTGTCCAGTTCTGGGCCCCTCAGTTTAGGAAGGATGTTGACTTGCTGGAACGTGTCCAGAGAAGGGCAACAAAGCTGGTGAGGGGTTTGGAACACAAGCCCTATGAGGAAAGGCTGAGGGAGCTGGGGTTGCTTAGCCTGGAGAAGAGGAGACTGAGGGGTGACCTTATTGCTCTCTACAACTACCTGAAGGGAGGTTGTAGCCAGGCAGAGGTTGGCCTCTTCTCCCAGGCATCCAGCACCAGAACAAGAGGACACAGTCTCAGGCTGCGCCAGGGCAGGTTTAGGCTGGATGTTAGGAAGAAGTTCTACACGGAGAGAGTGATTGCCCATTGGAATTGGCTACCCGTGGAGGTGGTGGAGTCACCTTCACTGGAGGTGTTCAGGAGAAGACTTGATGGGGTGCTTGGCTGTATGGTCTAGTTGTTGGGTGGGTTGGATTGTTTGATGGGTTGGACGCGATGATCTTGAAGGTCTCTTCCAACCTGGTGTATTGTATTGTATTGTATTGTATTGTACTTATCTTAACCTGGAACCTTTGTGTTTAATTCTTCTCCCTTTCTCTCCTCTTTTACCTATTATTGGCATTCCTTCTTGGAAATCTTCCCACTTTGCTGAATCCTTACTGTCTTACATCTATAGCACTCAAGAGAGAGCACAGGTTGCAACAAAGAAATGCTTCTGAGAATGATCTCTGAAGTCAGGCACTGTGCCGTGCTGCAGCGTTTGTTGAAACACCCTTTAATAAAGAGCAAATATTTACAAACAAGATGTCCTCTGCTGTTGCCCAGCATGAAGTCCCTGCAATATCTCAAATGTGATATGCAGTTAGACTGGGGTGACTCACGCTGAAGAGATTAAAAGGTGTAAACACGGAAGAACTAGAGCAAACAGACCTGCAGACACCGATCTGCTTGCATATGAAATATCGTGCAGAAAGATAGGAGAAAGTTAAAGAAAGTACTAATTCTCCATACAGAGCTGGTAACAAGAGATAATAAGCATGGAGCCATTATGTTTCTGCTGCCCTGGCATGCAAAGGTGGCTTTTCTTGCTTTTTATCACTATCACATTGAGGGGGAAATGATGGCAAGGGAGCCAAACATATTGTCAGAAATGTGGGTAATGTATTACGGGGAAGCTTTTGTCAGGGGATCAACTCAGGACCTCAGAGAAAGTGAAGCTGTTGCTAGTACACTAAGCCCTTATGTACTTAATTTTTTAACATAAAGATTTTCACAGGATTTAAAAAAAAAAAAAAAAAACAACAAACAAACAAAACCCCACAAACAAACGAAATCAGAGAAAAAAAAACAAACCACCAAACCCCAGATAATTACACAGCACAGCTACAGACTCTAGAATTCAGAAAATCGATGAGATTTTAGCTTCTATGACAGATGGAGGCAAGCACAATTTGAGAAATGCCTCCAAATAACAGTTGTGTTGTCCAAGAAAGGGTTAAAGCTATTTTAAGAGTCTTTTCCAGCCTCAATGATGCTGTAGCCACCTTTAAGGCTGATCAAATGCATGAGATTGTCCACAGGGCGGGTTAGGAGCAGAGTAAATGCTAATGTCCGGTCTGTAGCGCAAGGACACTCAAACCATAGGGGCTCCAATGCTTCTCTCTTTGGGATACAGGCAAACCCAAGGAAACCACAAACACAAATCTCAGTGAATTCAGTGACAAAAATGAAGGATTTCTAGCAAAGGAGAGAGGAGGCCTGCAGAACAACTTTAGGATGTGCAAAGGTTGTCAACATGCACCCAACAAGGGGGGGCTGTGTGCCTTGGGGCTGCCATCACTGTAGCTGTGTGTTAGGTTAGTAACTCTAATTTCAGCTGCACTGTGGAGCCAGCTGCAGTGCTATGCTAGCACTGTAACAGGTTGAAGAAATGGAGCCAAGTGCTGGTGATACACAAAAAACTAATTTAATGGAGTTGATAAGAAACTCAGTGAAGCAGATAGGCTGAGTTTTGGAGCTTGCACAGTTTTGTTACAACAGCTATGAACACAATTAAAAGCAGAAGAAGTAGTAACCTCAGAAACTGGGTGAAAGAATCCACAGTTTAAGAAAAGAGATGGAGGATGAAGCAGAAATGCATGGCTAGAAAAGTCAATGTATTTATAACACCACTGCAAACATTTCTGGCAGGGCAGCAGGTTAGGCTTTATGACATGGAGTTCACCTTCAACATCTGCCTAGCTCACATGTTTTCACAACATATATATCGCACACAGCTTTGTGTACAATGAAAGAAACTTTACTCCAGCACCTGAGTAACGTGAATCAAAATTTGTCTTCACAGCTACTCTGAAATCAATCTGAAGTAAGTTGGTAAAAGACACTTTAGTTACTCTGGGTTTGTGTGGCTGTCAAATAGTCAATGATGTATGAGGCATAGGTCATTGTTCCTGTCATCAAGGAGAAGCCCAAGCTTTTAGAAAGTATTCATTTGTCTTTTCTCTATGATGTATGTAAAATGCAGATTACTTATGTATGTAGATTCATCCTGGTCAAAGCTGATTGAGTTCTAATTTATTTTACTGCTTTCATGACAAATGGGTCAAAATTACCTGCATTTTCATCAGTTCAGATGAGTACAACCAAGAGCAGAAGCTGGCCCAGCAGGTAGTTCAGACTATTTATGACATCCTAATTTGGCCTGTTCACACTACGCCTGCGTCGCAGCTCCTTGAAAGCTTTACCTCTTGAATAATTGCAACCCTAGAAAGTCTCTTATTCAGCTAGTTTATAAGTGCATTCTCCTATGGGCTCCAGCAGCCCAAATAAAATCTTGTCTCCACTGTGCAAAAGAGCATAGCATAGAGCTTGGCCTGCTGCCAGGGCAGAGGAGACTCATTAGCTGGGCTACAGCATCAACTCAGTACTGCTCTACCGCTCCTGGCCCAGCTTTACATCTCAGAAGATCATTGTTCTGCACCCCACAGACAGCCCAAATTAGTGCAGCACAAGATCACCCCTGTTGGGGGTCCTGCTCTGGAGACTCCAGTGGGAGGCTCAAGCTTGTTGCATTCATAATATCTAGCTCCTAAATTTCAAGCAGGGCTGTGCATGAACTGATTTATGCCTTGTATGTATTTGTTTTCCTGTAATGGCATCTCTGTATGTCCTGTCTGCCATTAGGTACAATTACCAGATGAATTCATGTATTACAATATGATTGTTTCACTGCAGCCTACAACTGTGGTTGTCCTCATGTGCATTTCATCTTCAGCAGTCTGTAAAGTGCATTTACTAATAGTGGGAAATGGATCTTTTTGCCACAGAGACCTGTCTTCAAGTGTCTGGTTTTTGTCTTGGTGTGGGACTGGAAAAGATCCAGGACGTTTCCTGTTAATTATAATATTACCTTTTTTCACAGGTTTTTAAGGTCAGTCTTCCTTCCATGGCTATTTACTGTATGCATTTTATAAGTAAATCAAAACTTTGGTGGATCCCAAAGACATTTTCCTCTCTATCTGGCAGTCAGGCTGTCCTCTCCAGGCGAAAGTGGTCTACCTATGAATTGTTAGGGAAAGGATAGCACCACTGCCAGCTGCTAGATAGTGAGGAAAATGTCTTTGGGGTCTACCAATGAGCTTGTCACACATACTTAGATGTGCTGCCTTTACATTCAGGAAATGGTTTCTGGCTCCAGCACCTGTTTTGCCTCTTTTGCCAACTTTCATGAGCTCAGTTCCATCAAGGTGTTGGCTCTGTTTCATCCCACTAGAGGCATCAAAACCAGGACTGAGACCTCCAGACTCAGGAACAGACTTCCTCTGTGGATGTAGGCCTTTGTGCTTCTCAGGGGAGCTTGCTGTCACAGAAGCACAGAATCATAGAATGGTTTGGGTTGGAAGGGACCTTACAAACCATCTGGTTCCGACCCCTCTGCCATGGGAATACCTTCTACCAGAGCAGGTTGCTTAAAGCCACATCCATCCTGACCTTGAACACATCCTAATCCTGTCCACCTTTCAGCTATTTGCACCTGCAACTCAAGAAAATGTTGAAGTGCAGTGGGCTCATTTCTTAAGCCTCTGCAAATCCCAGCACTCCCTAGAACAGCACATTGTCTTGCTTTAGCTGTATTAGACTGTGAGCCCTAGATGGAGCAGTAACACATCTGGCTACTTGATAAATATCAATGATTTGTTAAAATCAATATGACCACTGAAGACTAGTATACTTACATGAGCATTTTGATTCAATTCACATGGTTTGCTTCAAGCTTCCTCCTTACATTGTCTAGAGGAAGGCAAGAAAAACAAGGAGTGTAAGTGCCTCGTTCTACATTAGACCACGTCCCATGCAAGGACTGAGTACTCACAGTGGTGATTAAAAGAATGAAAGGAGTGGCAAAGGTTGTCTTGATATTGTCTGAGACACTATCTGGAGTACAATTTAAATGGCAGAAGAATTATATATCTAAGAACATGTTCTTTTCTCCCTGTGTTCATACTATTTCCTATCACTTCACTAACTGCATTTAGCTTCATGTTCTATTTTTACTGAGAGGTTTTATAATTGAAACTCATATCCTTTTATGTAATTCTTTTTTTTTTTTGAAGATGATGACTGCTGTTGCAGTGAATGAAACATAATGATATATGTTCAAATTTTATAATGCACTAATGCTAGATTTCATTAATAAAAGAATTACTTTACTGGAAATAACTTCTGCAGTTACAATGAGAATGCAGGTAATGGGATTCTGAGAGATTCAAATCATCAGCTATGCACCAGTTACTGTCATTCATTAGGAGAGGAGCTAGAAGATGTGCAAGATAGACTGGCAGAGAACTTTCTATTATGATATTTCCCTGTCATGCAGGCTGTGTCACCACACACAGTACAGAGAAGGATATGCTTTGGCCTATAAGAGCCATTTCTACCTTGTCTTTGCAAAGCGTGCTTTCCCACATACATGAGGTTATCCTTGTGGTTAAAAGAAGGGAGGGCCAGCCAGCCATCTGAGCTACAGCAACATCCATGGACAGTGCTGGAACATGGCTCTTTGGTGGGAACTCAAAAAAAGGCAGACTAAAGTTGTGTCCGTCATCCAGCCACAGATCATTTCACTCCCGATCCAAGAATAACTAACTGCAAACATAACTATATGTTTGCTAAAACTGAAGTCAGCCTGCAGAGTATTTTCATTTTCTTCAGGCATGTATTAGTGAGTGATTTATCAAAATACTATGTTGGTGGTTTCACAAAGCTGTGATAAATCAGCATTGAATGTATATATTTTTATCAGTTAATTTTTTGATCCAGTTCAAAGTCCAGCTGGAACTTTGCCCACAGTCTCCCTCAAGGATGTGAAACAAAAAGAAACAGAGTTCCACAAACACCTGAGGTCCCAGATACCCACGCACTTGCAAGTGGAGACTTTCAAGGCAAAATCTGTATGGGGCTTGTAAAGAGGCACATGGTTCATAGGACACTCATACCCACTTGCTGTGTTAGAGCAGAGAGTACGCATCTAAAACGGCTTTGAACTGACCTCCAGTGACTATCAAAAGAGGTGAGTCGGTACAAAACATTACACAACAGATGTTTTCATTCTCAGTGGAGCATCCACAGTAATTAAGGAGCAGAGCAGTAAAGCTGCTACCAAATATAACCGAACAACCGCAGAGGGAACGCAGGGTTTCTTGCTGATCTAGACCAGAACAAATCATAGAATCATAGAATCAATAAGGTTGGAAAAGACCTCAGAGATCATCAAGTCCAACCTGTCACCCAACACCTCACGACTATTAAGCCATGACTTCAAGTGCCATGTCCAGTCCCCTCTTGAACACCTCCAGGGATGGTGACTCCACCACCTCCCTGGGCAGCACATCCCAATGGCAAATTACTCTTTCTGGGAAGAACTTTCTCCTCATGTCCAGCCTAAACTTCCCCTGGCGCAGCTTGAGACTGTGTCCTCTTGTTCTGGTGCTGGTTGCCTAGGAGAGGAGACCAACCCCCACCTGGCTACAGCCTCCCTTCAGGTAGTTGTAGAGAGCAATAAGGTCTCCCCTAAGCCTCCTCTTCTCCAGGCTAAACAACCCCAGCTCCCTCAGCCTCTCCTCTTAGGGCTTGAGCTCCAGGCCTCTCCCCAGCCTCTTTGCCCTTCTCTGGACACATTCAAGTGTCTCAATGCCCTTCCTAAATTGAGAGGCCCAGTACTGGGAATAGAGTAGAGTAGAGTAGAGTAGAGTAGAGTAGAGTAGAGTAGAGTAGAGTAGAGTAGAGTAGAGTAGAGTAGAGTAGAATAGAATAGAATAGAATAGAATAGAATAGAATAGAAATTAGACTAGACTAGAATAGAAATTAGACTAGACTAGAATAGAAATTAGACTAGACTAGACTAGACTAGACTAGAATAGAATAGAATAGAATAGAATAGAATAGAATAGAATAGAATAGAATAGAATAGAATAGAATAGAATAGAATAGAATAGAATAGAATAGAAATTAAAAGCTCTAGATCTGCTTTTTCTTGAAAGTTCTTAGGAGTGGTTGAAGACCTCCTCCTCTGCCACTTCAGTCTAAGGAATTCATTATATTTGGCCAGCAATACTCAGATGCAGCAATCCCTCCATGATTTACTGGGTCACCACCAGCATGGAGGCAGAAGACTATGCCAAGGCAAGCCACAGGTAGGGGTGAGGTGGCCTCTAGGTAGGCCTTTCCCTACCAAATCAAACCTGTGAGCCTCTATGAGGCATGTGCAGCAATTGCCTGTGCTGCTCATTCTGTGCTTCCTAAAGCTCCACTTGCTTTTTAGCAAGTCAGTGACAAACCATTCACCCCACACCCCTAATCTTGCTTTCCCAGTAGCTCGTCCTTTTCAGCTGCACTTCAGTTGCAGAGGCTGGAAAGTGCTAATTTGCTGAGCATCTTGTTTACAGGTTCAGTGCAGAAATGCCATTCTATTGCAAATTGGTTCTGAGGGTGGTTGCCTTTTTTTTTTTTTTTTTTTCCTTTTAAACTATCACCCATGTGCAGTGATGCTGCAAGCCATCTATTAGGAGAGAGAAACACTGACATGTATAATTAGCTGTAGTCTGCACAGCTACTTTGTACAGAACTTGGGAAAAGAGCATTTGGTAATCCTCCGTGCTTACAAACTGTCTCTTCCTAGGTGTAACTCTATTCCTCTTAAATATTTGCAGGGGGAAATTGTTGAAATAATGCAGATTGGTTGTCTGCCTCTCTGGGAGTGGATTATTTTCTTTTTAAAACACTGTTGTCAGCATGACTGGCTCCAATTGTGCAGCTAATGTGGGTCACAGGGCTTGTTTTTTCATTTCAACGCTGCTGTCTCTGTTTACCTACTTAATCACTGTTTTCATACTATTTAGTTATTTTGGAAAGCTTACCTTCCACCACACATAGATTGCCTACACTGCTTCAGATTTGAAGAAGGCACCGAACAGCAGCCAGCTCTGGCCTGCCAAAGTCAATGACTGGCCATAGTCGGGGAATCCTCTGGCACATTCCCCTTCTCCTGCCACATTCCCAGGGATGACAGTGCTGAGGTAGCTGAAGCCAAAATTGTTTCAAAGGGTGTCAAAACCTCCATCATATCTGTGTGTTTAGTTGCTTAAACACTGCAGTTTACTTTTGAGACACCCAAGACTAGCCAAAATATTTGCATGGTGGTAGCTCTTACGAAGCAAGACCTGTGGGTGACCTTTGGAAGTGGCATTCAGAAGCAGGTGGGATGCTCCAGGTGTCAAGTAGTAATAGATGCTCTAGACCTCCACTAACTCCTAAAGGATGCTTGGACACCTTGTCATGACCTAGTGCCCTGAACTGTAAAAACATTCAGATGTTTGAATCCGAAAACCATTCAAATTTGGTAGTGAGGGAACAGATAAAAAGGTCCTTAAACAAATCTACTGTTGACAATTCTTGCCATTTATTAGTGCCATTACGATTATGAGTAGTTCCTAAAAACTGAAGAAGAAAGTAAGACAGGGAGTAAAGAGAGCATGTGCCCACCAAACACAAGGTGATATGGAAGAGGGAGAGTTTACCAAGCCATCTCCAAGTGTCCGTGGCACAGTGCAGTCATGTAGAGGTGCTATTTAGTGTCCCAGCATTCATATAAAGACACCATTCTAGCACCAAATCTACTACTGGACTCTATAGTCCCAGGATCTCTGCACCATGATATATGTTTTCATGTAGAAAAATCCTTAAAAAATCCCTGCATTAAGGTTTGTGATGTCAGGACTTAATAAAGACATGGGAGCTACTCAATTTTTTATTACTCAGTCTTAGCAATATTTTGAACATTTGACTGAAAATCCTTGCATCCATTTTCCCCTTCAGCTCAATGAATTTAAATTGCAGCTGTGAAAATCCAGACAGACCTTGACTGAATGAAAAATTAATAAGAGTTCAAGTACATACTTCCACTTACTAGTGCTTTCCATGCACTTTCCACTTGTGTTCAACTGCATACAGAAACAAAAGCTTCCAGTCTTTCCAATGATTTCTACGTAAATTGAAGGATAAGAGGAATAACTGTAAAGAATTGGACAAAGCTTTTAGTCTTTGCTCACATAAATGTGAGGCCTGTGTTTGTAACTAAGGGAGGCATACTACAGAATTCCCCTGATTCCAAAAGTGTTTGAGTACCACTGTAATACTCAAGGAAAACAATAAAGATACAGGGGTGGCACCATTGTAGACTTGGCTAAAATCTCACTTTCCATCAATCTCTACAGGAACTGATAGTTGTTAATGGATGTGAATGCCTTTGGAGGACAGAAATTTTCTCTTCTACCCAAGACTTCATCTGTATTACAAATGGCCTCTAAAGGCCAGCTCTTTAAGGCTTTAAGGACACTTTATAGCTACTTGATTCTAAAAAGTTTTCTTTTTCTTGAGCTCAGCCACTGCTCTCTGGGACCCAGATACAATTCAGTCCTTGCAGTACCCTTTAGGCAACGTGCTCCATGACAGCTTGCGTGGAGTACCTCCTCTGTTCAACTCCACCTCCTGTTTCATTCCTCTGTTTTCCAGACATAGTTCTTCACCCCTTGGCAACTCTACCCCAATAGTACAGAGGGCTCTCTTTCCATTTCTGGGAAAGGCAGAATCATGCTGCAAAGCTGGCTACATATTAAATTAAACCATACATGTACATCAGAGGAAAAATATTCATGCTTTTGTTCAGCCCTCAGTGCAGCTGAAATGAAAAAACATAGAGCATTTCCACTGCTTCCCTATGAATCTCATCAACAATTTCATACAAGTGCTGCCTGAGTCAAATGCCAGCAGAAATAAAAAGGACACTATGAAGGAAATAAGAGGAACATTCTTTGTTTAGTTTGAGCAGAGGGAACTGTGGGACTGCAATTAATATTAGTTTTGAGCAACGCGGGGAAGCCTCACGGCCATATAGGCTGAAAAGCAACATTTTCAGCTCCTTTGATGTTTTCCCAAGGAGAAGAAGGTAGCCAGAGGAGAAGAAATATAGTTGATATTTTTAGGCAGTTTCCTTTTATTGTCTGAAATAGTTTTTTTAAAGCAGTATGTTCCTGACATGCTGGTAGTTGCTGCCCAAATACTCAGATGCTGAATAGTAATGGTTGTAAAGGTGCAAGTTCATGCCCTGATCACCTGTTGAACAGTGGGAATTTTAGTAACCCCCTCCTGCTGCTATAAATTTCCCAGATGGATTGCATTTCAATATCAGCATCTCCAAGCTCTGCACTGAGATTAAATTACTTACAAAAATAGTTCCGTTTTGTAGCAAACACTAAGGTAAATTCATCATCCTTCTGCTGCCCTAAGAGATCAGCAGAGCTGGGAGAGGTTGGTTCATAATTTAATCCTCACTTTCATCTAAACCTAAGTTATGGATTCATCTGGAAAACCTTTTCAAAGGAGAATCATGGCCTGCATTCATTTTAGTAAGGATCTGAATCTGATATTTCTGATAGGGAACTGGTTCAGGAAGCCAAATATCTTCAGCTGTCAATCCAGCTATTGGCATGGAGCACTGCAAGGAGCTAAAGCCAACCAAGTCACTGGCACACTGGCACTGATGTTTGAACTTAGGTCTCCACATGGTATGGCCACCAGCTGTAAAATCCAGTAGATGGGAAGAGCAGAAGGAGCAAGGGGTGGTATTTAATTCCAAAAACTTCTTGATATGCAACAAAGTCCACGGTGGGGGAGGGGGAAATCATTCATTGTGGAAAATGCAGTCAAGAGTGATTCCTTGATGGAACTGAACTTGTTTTTTCAAGATGTTAAAATGGGAGGAGTAGGTGTAAATAAGCCATAGTGCTGTTGTCAGAGCCTCTGCCTTGGAAATGACACAAAAAGCAAGGGGATAGAGGCAGATGAAAGAAGCAGAGCATGACCTCTCCTTTTTTCAGCTTAGTGAGGTGATAAAAGTAGCAACTAACACACACATCTTACCCCTCATAAAAGACTTTTAGAGCTATTTTCAGATGAAAGTGCTAATTAGGTAACTAGGGCAAACAGAATTATTCCCATTCCTCTTTACAAGTTTCTGTGTTGATAGATTCTCTTGGCAGAGATGCTATAAAATGAAGCAGATGCTTTGCATGCTTATTGTCATTAGTGAGCACTGACAGACATACTTCCCAGTTTCTCTCCTTCTCTTTAACATTCCTCAGTGCCAACATTTTTATTCAGCAATATAAGTGATTGATGTTTGCAATAGCACTTTAATTCATTAAGATGTTTTAGTATTCTTTTCCTGACGTTGTAAAATGACAATTGAGATGTTGCCACTTCCAGAATGTAAGGCAAGATAGGTATGACAGACCACCGTATTATTTCAGTGAAAGATATGTTCTGATAGGGCTAAATACTTGAAGAAAATTAAGACATGTGTATGTATGCAGGTGTATGAAGATTGTGTAAATTATTTGATAGAGTAGATAGTGTTTGATGCTTGGCAGGGAATTAATTTCCACACAGGCGCTTGCGGTGGCAGCAAAGAGACCATGCAGCTAATTGTTTTTTGCTCTACTGCGAGCCATGGGCAAAGAGGTGAAAATTCATACCCCAGCTGCTGTGAGGAAAACTCCTTCACACAGGGATGAAAAATATGAACCCTGAGAAATGAAGAATTTCAGACCATGGACTCACAAACAGCTGCTTTTCTTGTTTGCCCAATTGTCAGTACTGAACTTGGCCATTTCTTTAGGAAGTCAACAGAGTGCAGAAAGGGCTATAAACAGACTGTCAGACTCAGTGTGTGCAGGCCAAAGGAGCATAGAAATCTCTTATTTTGCCACACTCATACAAATATTTTCAGTATTCTAAATGTCACTGATGCTGTACTGAGAAATGATTCAACAGTGTGGAACATCCTATTTCATGCTCTTCGATTTCTGCCGTGTGGTATTTTTATCACAGGTTAGTACCTGGAAAAAAGTGACCAGAGTGGTGGGGTTTGTTAGCTCAACACTGTGTGCTTAAAAAAAAAGATCAACTCCTGCTCTATCCAGCTATTGATTATTGGATAACAAATCAAATCACCCTCTATTTACATAATGTAGGTAGATACGTATATGATGGGCCGCTGTGTAAGGGCCTGAGATCAATACACTTGACAAACAGTAATTAATACTCAACGGGAGAGGAGATCTCCAGAAGGTAAAGTGATGTCATAGTTGTACACATCTGTGCATGAGTAGTAAGGACCAGGTATAACAGCAGTGGTGCTCACTGGCTCATTATAATATCTTTTGCATCTCTCTCTTGGCTGATAGGGCATTAAGAAGATCTGTGAGCTCCTAGCAATCCTTTTTTGGAGTGCAATTAATATTTTTGGAGGACCTATTACAGCCTTGGTTGGAAGAAACAATATTTTCTGCTGTCTTTTTCTGTACCACCCCATACTTACTGCAATATTGAATTTGGATATATTTTTCTGCACAACTTCAACTTATATAAGCACTCACCTGGGCCCTCAAGAGAGTGGCTGCTTTCCACTGAAGCTGAAAGGTCCCACAGCTCAGGTAAAGTCAGCCAATTGGCCTGATATTCCATGGCCATCCAGCTGGTCTCACTCTTCTGGTTTACTGCCTACTTCCCCCTCCAGAGCTGCTACATCTTTTCTGGGGCACCTGAGCTTAGTCAGCTCCTTGTCTTTGAGAGAGAGACTGGCCTCAGCTAACAGGAACTACTCTGGACAGGCAGTCTGAATAAGGACTGTCTTAGTCTGAGATCATCATTCCATGACAGCTTCAAAGTTTCCTAGAGAGACTTGTGCCTCCAATATCCTCACTTGTCCCTGTGTTAGGTTACTCAAGACAGGAGAAACATTCCTTGCAAAAATAAACCCCACACATTTTTGATGGATTGCAACACATTTCATTTAGGATACTTTGAAGTAAAAATACAGTTATTAGAAGCTAATGGACAACTTGTGGATCCTGATCCACAAGAAATATAAAGTGAACGTGGCCAGTATGGATCAGGAAGGGCCAGGAGGTATGTGCAAACTACCCTCCATACCTACACACCTACAAAGGAGTACTTCAATTATGTTAACAAACAGAATCCCCAAAGTTCTCCTTTATGTCACCTGTAATGACAACATAGATAAGGCATTTACACAAAGAGTAAGCAGATCACCTTAGAGAAGCCTACTTGAGGATACAGAAAACGCATTCAAGCTACACATAACTTTGGGATGGCTTGAGAAAAATCTATCTGGCATTTAAACTATGCTGCATTTTTAGATGGCAACACACCATCACTGCTGGATAGGTTAAAAAATGCTGCACCTTGACTGTCCAACCTGCAGATCAGAAGATCCAGCAAACAAGATGGCTCTGGTTTATTCTGGGAGCAATGTTTACCCTGAGAATCCCTCTCATCTGAGATAAACATAAAATCACTACTTATTGAAATTCAGTATTTTTAGACAATAAACTGTTTTTTTTTTCTCTTAGCCCTCTACATCTGAATCAAGCAGAACAGTCCCACAATGAAAGGCTTCTCTATGGGCATTTCAAAATGGGCCCAAAAAGAGCTTAATGTCTTGAAAAGCTTGGGGAGTCCATAACATAATCACTGTTCCACAGCTGTCCCTTCATGCTGCAAAATAGTTTCAATATCATTCCCAGTACCTAGTGCAAACAGTCAGGGTTATAGTGCTGCAACCCTCCCATACCCTGAAATGATGTGTTTTCTCTGCAGGGGTTGTGATGCTCATTACAATACAATGGATACTTGTGGAGGGCTTATCATGCTGTAATGAGCATCTGGAGGGGCATGGGGAGAGGGATGCATTCTTGCTGCACGCAGGCAGCGATGTGGGGAAGGTTACAATTCAAGTTGCTGGCACTGGTGTTGATACTGTTGAAAGCCTTTTCAATGAAAACACTGTTATTAACAAAATAGTTTCTCCACCCTTCTTTATTTCGTATGACTCAAGAGCTGGCAGTGAAACAGGGGAATTCCATTGCTCACATATCTCAAATGGTAAGAGAGATGAGGCTTTCAGATGTCCTTTTTGTAACACATTTTGAGAAGTTTGCCTTGTGCTTCGCTGCAGAGTGTTCTTTTTTAAAAGGCTGTGTCCATACACTCTGGATTCTTAGTGCTGCAGCATTCGTGGACTTGTTTGTTTGCAGGTCTATGGATGGTCAATATTTTCCTCCAGCAACGAGAAGTGCAAACTTGATTGTGCATCTCCCGACTTAAAATGAAGTAAAAGGTAGTACAGAGAGAACTTTGAAATGGATAATTGCAGCTCTGCACAACAGAAAAAAAACCAACCCGTGTTCTAAATGTGATGGAGCACTGGAACACACTGCCCAGAGAGGTTGTGGAGTCTCCTTCTCTGGAGATTTTCAAAGCGAACCTGAATGTGTTCCTGTGTGACCTGCCCTAGGTGATCTTGCTTTGGCAGCAGGGTTGATCCCTGTCTGGAGATCTCTTCCAACTCCTAACTTTCTGTGATTCTGTGAAATGAGGGGGATCTGTAGCCCATCTTACCTTGACATCCATCTCTAAGGTAGAAAAAGGAATAGTGTGGCCAGCAGGAGCAGGGAAGTCATTCCGCCCCTGTGCTCAGCACTGGTTAGGCCATACCTTGAGTCCTGTGTCCAGTTTTGGGGCCTTCAGTTTAGGAAAGATGTTGAGATGTTGGAAGGTGTCCAGAGAAGGGCAACAAAGCTGGGGAGGGGGTTGGAGCACAGGCTGAGGGATTTGGGGTTGATTAGCCTGGAGAAGAGGAGGCTCAAGGGAGACCTTATTGTTCTCTACAACTCCCTGACGGGAGGTTGTAGCCAGGTGGGGGTTGGTCTCTTCTTCCAGGCAACCAGCACCAGAACAAGAGGACACAGTCTCAAGCTGCACCAGGGGAGGTTTAGGCTGGATGTTAGGAAGGAGTTCTTCCCAGAATGAGAGATTGGCCATTGAAATGTGCTGCCCAGGGAGATGGTGGAGTCACCGTCACTGGAAGTATTTAAAAGGAGACTGGATGAGGCACTTGGTGCTATGGTTTAGTTGATTAGATGGTTTTGGGTGATGGGTTGGACTTGATGATCTCAAAAGTATTTTCCAACCTGGTTAATTCTAATTCTAATTCTAATTCTAATTCTAATTCTAATTCTAATTCTAATTCTAAAATACTTCTTATATCTGATGTCAAAAAGAATATTCCACAGTCATAAACTGCAGATAATTGTCCTTTTAAAAATATATCCAATGTTTGTTTTTAAAAACCACCTGTGAGGATGACAGAACACTGGAACAGGCTGCCCAGGGCAGGTTGTGGAGTGTCCATCTCTGGAGATAGTAAAAACTCACCTGGATGTGTTCCTGTGTGACCTGGTATAGGTGATCCTGCTCTGGTGGGGGGAGGGTTAGACTGGATGATCTTTCAAGGTCCCTTCTGGCACCTAACATTCAGTGAGTCTGTGATTCATTTGTATTGAAATACTGCTATCACTCTCTGTTGACAACAGGATATAAAAGCCTTATATAGAAATGAAAGTATTTGGAACAGCACACTATCTTTGGGATTGCAATGGTTTAACAGAGCCACTTAACAAGTATGTGAGATCATAGAACTGAACTGAAATGTAACTCATCACCAGTGTAACTCATTATTATAGTGGAATTTCACCACAAATATGAATAGAGGGGTGTTGTTTTGATAGACTTTTTCTTATATATAAAAAAGGAGCAGCTTGGATTCTTTTGTAATCAAATCTACAGTGAGATTTTGTTATTTTTATAGCAGAAGGCAAGCCAGAAGTGCAGAAGTCCCACACTCCCAAACACAACCCAAAGCTGGGATTGAAACACTCTGATCATGCTAAACACTGCACAGAGTACTTTTAATTGCATCTCTGCAGATCATATTTTCTTGGCTCCTCTCCTTCATCATAAAGTCAGCTTTACCAGTTTAGGAAATTTACAACTGATCCTGATCATGTAAACTTATAAAACAAATACCAGCAGAAAGCAAAGTGGAGAATCTCTGGCACTTTACTCGGCTCTAGCCACAGTTTTGCAAGAAGCTGTACTACTGTTATTCCTCAAGAATCATATTACTACACTCACAGCTGCTGGTGAAACCACCCTTTTCTCCCCATTTGCCATCCTTCTGTTTAAATAGCCATGTGTGTAGAGATGTGCATCTATGCATGTGTGTGTGTGTATGTCTACATAAACCCACTTGCAGCAGTACAAATGTGAGAATTAGAAGTATCCCAGCACTGGCACCATTGCCAAGTTTTGCAATACAGTCAGAATCATTCACACAGAACTTCTCTGAATAAAGCATCTATCTCAAGTTCCTTTATTTCCCAGTAGCGATGTGTGTGTTGCTACTTGCTTACAGGGAAGAGAAAGCGAGGCAGAGAGAAATGGGTTTCTGATTTTCTGCCAGCTGCAAAGCAGGGAAGCAACCCCATAGATGAAATCATCATCTCTAGGCTGTGCCTGCTGGGCACATTCTGCTGGGACCAAGCGACGAAGGTGGAGTCTTTCATGTGGAAACTGAGGTGGCTCATGCCAGGTGACCCAGAAGACAGCCAAAAGCTGCCTCATGTTCAGAGGCTCATCTGTAATTGCAAATCAGAGCAAATCTAGTTTGTAATCTTAGAATATAAGCACATTTTCCCCTGTCCTGGAGAGCAAGTTTTATTCAGACAAACTTTACAGTCTTGTTTGAAGCTAAACTGATCTTTCATTTGCAATAAGGGTAATTGAGTAGAAGGAACAAAGGCATCAATTTATTCTTCTGCCTCCTGCTAGGTCTTTTTCTTTGATTAGTCAGTTGTCCAAGTGTTAATGACATGGATGGTTCATGACCACTGTCAATAATTTTCCAAACATTGTTGACAAGCTAAAAGGCAACATGTTGTGTGGATAGTGGATCAGACAGAGAAACCTCAGTTCCAGGTTTCCAGTGTGTATCTGAGTTACAGCCATTGGAACAATGGAAATTGCAATCTAAGAATGAAAACTGACCACTGCTTTTGACAGAGATATTAAAAAAACACCCTTTCCTTCTATAATAAGGAGTAGGAGGCACAAGGTGTTATGCACCCAATGGGAGAAGATGTGTGTTTTAAATGTGATTTTCATCCAGCTCTGTTCATACTTCTCAGTTTGTAAATTCAGGCTGTCCCAGTGCAGCAGACTGCCTGTGTCTTCTCCAAGGAGAGGCAAAATTAAAGATATCTTAAAGTTATTAAAAGGCTGTTGTGACTTTAATGCCTGAAATCTCCAGTTTAGGAACCCACATCTCCCGTCCCATTTGGAATAAGGAAGCAGAAACGTGTGCAGAGAATCACTGCTATGATACTAAGCCTAAATCACAAACAAATTTTGCCAATATAGCTTCAGACCTATGTAGTTTTCACAGAATATTTTACCTACAGGCTCCTTTATTCATAGAGGAATCATAGAACAGATTAGGTTGGAAGGGACCTCAGAGATTGTTTACTCCAACCACCCTGCCATGGACAAGGACACCTCTCAATTAAACTCAGTTGCTCAAGGCTTCATCCAGCCTGGCCTTGAACATCCCCAGAGAGGAGGCATCCACAGCCTCCCTGGGCAGCACATTCCAGAGTCTCACCACCCTTGTACTGAGGAACCTCTTCCCAAAACCCAGCCTAAAGTCTATTGAGAGGATTCATCTTGTAATACCTGGATGGTCACAATATCATTATATGTTTGTGTCCATTTAATAACATGTGGAGGATTTCCTAGCTCCTTGGTAATTCCACAGAGCCCCACAGTCTTAGGAAAAACCTCCAAGTCTTGAGAAAACCAAAAGAGTTTGCCTTTTACCTGTTTTAGGGCATAATATGTTAGGGCATAAGCTGGTTGAAGATATTCAGGGGTTTGGTGTGTCACCAGCTCTAGCAGAAGCAGTTCCTGATGACACAATGTAGGGGGGAGGAATAAAAATAAGACCAAAGAAGTAAATCTTGGCACTTAAACATTTCTTTCCAAAGATATTTCAGGCAGGAATAGGCAGAGGTATCTTTTACAATGTGTAAGACAGAGAGCAATGAGTTCCTTCTACTATTCAGACAGAAAATGTCCTTCTTTCCCCACAAAAACAAATAACAAAAATCTAATTTCTCCATCCCTATCTGTATAATATTCTTTTCCTGGCACTGTAGGAATAGAAGAGCTGGTCAAATAATAAACTGTTTGAATGTCCTTGCAGTCATTTGTCAAATAAGACAGCTGGTCAGCTCCACCACTGAAGCTAAGTTAACCATGAACCATAATGATGGCATTCTGCTTGTTCATATTTGGAACACTGCAACATGAAAAATGAAAATCCTTTTACTGAATTTACAAAGTAAGTAGGCAGAAACATGATTTTGTTGGCCCCAAAACAATCCAGTGAGCAAGGCTAAGGCTGGCTTTGGCTCTTGATCATGACACACAGTGACTAAGACCAAAAAACCCTCCAAGTTTTGGGGCATATTTTTTGCTTACATTTTAGTGTCTCTTGGTGTGCTCAGTATTGTAATCCAGAACAATCCTGTAACTGGAACAGAGATCTCTTAATAACTCAGACTACTCTGAAGCAGTTCATTTGAAGTGGACCAGACCAGACTGGACTTGGACTGACCTGCTAAAAAATCCACTCTCACCAGCAGTCACAGAAAATGACTTCCAGAAGTTTCTGTGTTGCCATTCTGGTGCCACAATGGTGACTTGAGGCTCCACGCTTGGAGTTCCTAAACTCCATCTGTTTTCTGAGAGCTGCAGCCTAGAACTCAGGCACTGTCAGTATCTAGCCTTAACTACCTATCCAACTTGAATGCTTTGAATATATACCTTTCCAGAGGTAGATGCAGGGAGATGGTCTTCTTGCAGGACTGTAGCCATTGCAGTTGTGCAAATGCATCAATCCGTGCAGAACTGGGTACGTGACCTTACTTCCACAAGCAGTGGGGCACGGAGAGACCTCTCTCCCACCGAGGAATCCCACTGAAGCCAGACAAAGTGATAACATGAAAAGCTTCTGGCAGGAGGGAGGCAGCTTTCAAATGTCTTTTGTGAAGCCATCTGCTCTTTGCTGATATCTATCGGAGTATTTATGTCCTTAAAATGAAAGCTATTCTTACAAATAAATCAGCAGGGTTCATATTACTGGGCAATGGTGATGCAATTAAGCATGGCTTCTGGACTATATATATGTATGTATGTGTGTGTGTGTGTATATGTATATGTTTTTATATTTCACATATATTCACACAGAAAAAACAGATTATAAACTCCGTCCTAAAAAAAACCCAAACCCAAACCAAATCCAGTAGTTCTTCCTTACTAAGTTATAATACAGTAATACAATACACCAGGTTGAAAGAGACCTTCAAGATCATTGCGTCCAACCCATCAACCAATCCTACCCACCTAAACAACTAAACCATGGCACCAAGCAACCCATCAAGTCTCCTCCTGAACACCTCCAATGAAGGTGACTCCACCACCTCCACGGGCAGCCGATTCCAATGGGCAATCACTCTCTCTGTACAGAACTTCTTCCTAACATCCAGACTAAACCTGCCCTGGCGCAGCCTGAGACTGTGTCCTCTTGTTCTGGTGCTGGCTGCCTGGGAGAAGAGACCAACCTCTGCCTGTCTACAACCTCCCTTCAGGTAGTTGTAGAGAGCAATAAGGTCACCCCTCAGTCTCCTCCAGGCTAAGCAACCCCAGCTCCCTCAGCCTCTCTTCATAGGGCTTGTGTTCCAAACCCCTCACCAACTTCGTTGCCCTTCTCTGGACATGTTCCATAAAGACAATCTCCTTCCTAAACTGAGGGGCCCAGAACTGGACACAGGACTCAAGGTGCGGCCTAACCAGTGCAGTGTACAGGGGCAGAATGACCTCCCTGTTCCTGCTGGCCACACTGTTCCTGATGCAGGCCAGGATGCCATTGGCCCTCTTGGCTGCCTGGGCACACTGCAGGCTCATGTTCAGCCTACCATCAACCAGTACCCCCAGGTCCCTCTCTGCCTGGTTGCTCTCCAGCCACTCTGACCCCAGCCTGTAGCACTGCCTGGGGTTGCTGTGGCCAATGTGCAGAACCCGGCACTTGGATGTGTTCAATCTCATGCCATTGGATTCTGCCCATCTGTCCAGCCTGTCGAGGTTCCTCTGCAAAGCCTCTCTACCCTCCAGCAGACCAACTCCTGCCCCCAGCTTGGTTAATCCTCAGCAGCTATGCATGATCAGAGGGACTCAGAATGCTTTACAGAAAACAAAAAACCCTATGCATTTATCTTGGAAGACAAGATACAATCATTCTTTTATTTCTTTTTCTTGATTTCTTTTTCTTTATTTCATGGATTCAAGGTTTTGAGGTCTCGTATTCTCAAAGTAGAGTTGCTAAAGTTTCTTGCTGAAAAATTAAAGCAGGTATTTTCATGCAGTGTCCTTATTCCAGTAGGCTAAAGTATCAAATATCACAAAACTCAGAAGAAATCAACATTTTTAAGATTAAAGAAGTAAAATCTTGACATGTTTTCTAGAAGAATCACTGGAATCGGCCTTGATGAGTCCATCACATAAAGGAAAAAATCAGAATTGAAGGTCTACCAATAAATAGTCCTGGTGTGGATTTTCCTAAAGAGCTTGCTTCTATTGCAAGATGAAGTCTTGGCTCAAAGGAGAGGTAAAGACACTGATCTTATGCATCCCATATGACCTTGCTCTCTTTCCTGCCTCCAGCCTGACTGTATTTTAGGCTCAGAGCAGCCAGCCCGAGCTTTGGAGTAGCTGAGGTGCTCTTTGGGCTGTTGTGTGCCTGGCTTCATCTATGCCTGGTGATTCCAAACACTACAAGAATCATAGAATGGTTAGGGTTGGGAGGGACCTCAAGGATCATCTAGTTCCAATGTTGTGCCAGACCAAAGCCAGGCCTTGAAAGGATGGCGACAGAGGACTAGGAAGCCCTGGTATACTGGTTTTGTACACATGATAAATGGGCAGCCTTAAATTAAGGCCAGGAAGGTGCTTTGAGCATGTAAGTTAGTTTTTAATGTTTTAAGGTGATTTCCTACCAACTGAGAGATTAATTCTAAAATTAAGAGACTTCTCTTAGCATTAGACAATTCTTCTCTAAATCACTTTAGGAACAAAAGCTTTATTACAGATAACAACATACATATATATATAATGTGTGTGTGTGTATGTATATATATGTTGTTATCTGTAAGGAATCCTGATGTGTATGTTTATTATTATTCACTTTTGTCCATGCAGAACTTCAAAGCCTTAGGATTAAGGCCCTGTTTGTATGGAGGGCAGGAATAAACCAAAAGGCAGAAATCTTACAGTCAGAGTATATGCACATCCCCCTGGAATAGGTTATTGTCAAAGGAATTGTTTAAGATACTGAAAGGAGCTTTGTTTGCATTTAGATTTCTCTCTTTTCTTAAGCTGTTTGTTTCAAAATGGGTCACTTAGCCTAGCAGATGTTTCCTCAACACAACATATTTGTGTCACAGATGAAGAAAACTTTCCAACCAAACCCCTTTTTTTCTCCCCCCAGTAGTTATAATTCAATGATGCATTTTATTTCCTCTCAGGGAAGATAGAACAACTAACTAAAAACTCCAGTTGTTCATCTGTGGTTTTACACACATACAGACACACACACCCCCATCCTCAAATCTGCACAGATTAACTGCTATGAAGAATTTTAGCTCTCTCCTAAGAAAAGGCTACAAACTCCCCATGAATGTGCAGTTTCAAGCCACCAGAAATTATTCAGGAAACATCACTTAGCTGGTTTATGCACCAGCATGTAAATGAGGCCTCCTTTTTTTCCCTGCTACCAGTAAAGCTGAGGCATTCACTGCTTTCATTTCACTTCACTCCACTCTTTTTCATTTTTCTCATCCCCCCCCCCCCCTCCTTTTCTGGTTGCCATAGAAACCAGGGTGCCAGTCAGTCTGCAGAAGAGGCTGCCATTGCAGGTGGTTTGCAGATATTGTATGAACAAATGAAAGAAGGGGGGGGGGGGAGGAAACCAACGAGAGCCACATTTGCCTCAAAAAGCCCTCAGTAAAAAGTGTTTCACTTTGCATTTCTGTTGCTGGCTTGTGCAATTCAGCCACTGAGCCTTCACAGCAAACGTTTTACTTGCCTTAAAAAAAAAAAAGCATGTGTGTGTTTCTTGTACCTGGCAGGCCCACTGTGCTCATTTACTGACCTCTTTATAGCAATCAGCTAAAATATTGAAGCAACATAAACCAGTTGAGCCGAAGAGAATAAATCCTAGAAAGAAAGGGAGGATAAGAGCGAGACTGTGCCTGCACAAACATGCAGCTATTGACTTATTCATGTTCAGGTTCTGTGCCTGGGATTAATAAAAATTTCAGGCCCTATTTGTGCAATGATCCTGTTTCCTGAAGACATTTAAATTAATATAACTTTGATCTAAGAAATTAAAATCAGCCAAAAAAGAAAGAGGGAAAGAAGAAATAATTTGGTTTAAGCTGTTTTTAAGCATGAGGAAGCTAGGCTTAGAGGATCATTTTATCAGTTCACCTGGGAATCCCCTATAGCCTTAGAACACTTTTGGCTAAGTTCAACCAAATCTTAAAAATGGGTGAAAATCCCACAGGCAATTATTCATGCAAAATAATTCTTAAGCACTAGCAGCTAGAGGAGAGATTAGTGCCTGCAAAAAGCAAAGGCAAAAGCTCCTCTGCTGTCTGCTGTGGTTTGGTTTGCATTGAAAGAGAAGTCAAGCACACGATGAGGTGGTACTTCAATTCCCTTCATTAAAAGATCACATCTTAGTAGGTGTAGGGAAAGGAGGGACTGTATGGCTTACTCTTGCACTTATGAGGTACTTTAAGACAAAGCTCTGCAGTTATTGCTGGTTTAGGTGCTCATAACATTTTGTTAGAATACATTTACCTTCTCTCTTCTTCTGTAGTCCTAAATCTCCCCATATTTCCCCCCACCCCCAAAAAAGAGTTATTGTTAGTCTTCTAAGGAAAAGAGTTCTCCCAGTAGATGATTTGCCTGACCCATAGATTAAAAAAATAGTTTAGACTCCAGCAGATTTAAGAAGATTTAAAAACCAAAGCCCCAAAACATCCATGACCCACATTACAGAGTAGTAGAAGTCTGAGACTTTGCAAATATTTACATTCCAGTGAAAAAGAGGTCCTATGACTTCTCCAGTTCTGCTCTGGTGCCAGCAACCTACCTATTGTCCAAACCACCATGGGAAATGCTGCTTTTTATTCCATCAATATATATATCAACAGCAGTAAGAGAGGACTCATCTGCATTGATTTAAGGGTGTCAGAACAGAGAAGGAAAGTAAATATCACTCCAAGAAAATAAATAAATATCACTTCCAAGAAAAGCAAGAGAAAGAAAAGAACTAGAGGCCAGTCAACATCACCACAGTCAGGGGTGTGGCACCAGATGGTCCCTTCCAACATAGAATCATAGACTCAATAAGGTTGGAAAAGACCTCAAAGATCATCAAGTCCAACCTGTTACTCAACACCACATGACTACTAAACCCTCTTGAACACCTCCAGGGATGGTGACTCTACCACCATCCTGGGCAGCCCATTCCAATGGCTAACAACTCTCCCTGTGAAGAACTTTCTCCTCACCTCCAGCCTAAACCTCCCCTGGCACAGCTTGAGACTGTGTCCTCTTGTTCTGGTGCTGGTTGCCTGGGAGAAGAGACCAACCTCCTCCTGGCTACAACCACCCTTCAGGGAGTTGTAGAGAGCAATAAGGTCTCCTTTGAGCCTCCTCTTCTCCAGGCTAAGCAACCCCAGCTCCCTCAGCCTCTCCTCACAGGGCTGTGCTCCAGACCCCTCCCCAGCTTTGTTGCCCTTCTCTGGACACCTTCCAGCATCTCAACATCTTTTCTACAGTGAGGGGCCCAGAACTGGACACAGGACTCAAGGTGTGGCCTAACCAGTGCTGAGCACAAGGGCACAAAGACTTCCCTGCTCCTGCTGGCCACACTACTTCTGATGCAGGCCAGGAACATCAACCATTCTGTGACTGTGACCTACAAGCACAAAATCATTGCCTCTCCTTGAGGAGTTTACCATTTGAGACTCCATTCCAAGAGACTGAAATGGTCCTTGCTATTGGAATCAGTGGCACTCAGCATCTCCCACACAATCAGGCATATTAGGTAGAAAAACTGATTGAAAGAACGTCTCTCAAGTTTTCATTGCTAGGCTATGGGACACCTTTGTCATCTCCTGTCACCCAGTATACCACCCAATTTATAAAATTGCAGAAAATGATTTCTCTGACTATTAAATCAGTGAAATTGCTGTTATACTCCCCAATCACTTCTCATCCACTATTATGCAGAAATGCTCCTGGATTTTACTGCAGCATTCTGAGAAGGAGAAAAAGAAATGGCTAGGGAGATCATGTGGCTAAGTTGGTAGCTAAGACTCTTACTGGGAAGGTCGTAGTTCAAGCCTGCAGTGGGCAGTTCTCTCTGGGCAGCAATGTCCTCCTCCGCAAGAGGGGATTGGACTTGGTGCCATGGTCTAGTCATGGGGTCTGTGGTGACAGGTTGGACTGGATGATCTTCGAGGTCTCTTCCAACCTTGGTGATACTGTGATACTGTGATACTGTAAATCTTTTCTACCGTGCTATACATGAAATGGTTTGAAGTCTTGCGTGATCCAATGTAAACAACTCAGATTGCAGTAGCTGGAGAATACTATCATCAGTTTGAAATGGTCAGAGGTTTTCCTCAGAAGATAAATGGGAACTTCAGTAGAAGTTTGGTTGGAAAAGGGAACTTTTTTTTTTGCTCTTCCTCTTTTGTCGCCTTCCAGCCTATTTGAGTTTGTGCTCCTGAGACATCACTGAAAAAGCATTAGCAGGGAAGGTAATCCAGGGAAGGTTTGCTGCATACATATCCTAATTCTCAGGACTGATTCAATAGCACAAACACTACATCTTCTGGTTTACAGTTCATTAGTAGCACAAGCATTGCGTTTTTGTGTCATGAAGGTTGGGGGACGTGGGACAAAGACAAACGAAAGGAGCAAAGAAATCTCTTGCCTGCATCCCTGGGGCACAAGGCTGAATTTTGTGAAGACATCACAGTGAATTTCAAAGACACACCAGACAAAGAAGAAAGGAATGATGGGAGAAACAGTATGAGGTTTGGGGATAGGAAGTTTCAGAAAGGAAAAAAGGACTGAGGAGGAGGGAGAACTGGGGGAGTTCTGTTTCAGAATGGGGACCAGTGGGAATCAGGTGTAGCCATCATGGGGCTCCTTGCAGAGTTAGGGTTATGGGATTGCTCCATCTCTTGCTGTCTCTTTCATCATTCCCTAAATCCCCAGGGAAATAGGAAATACCCTCAGCCTACTTCACTCCTGAAGTGTCCCCTTCCTGACCTACAGGATCACAACTTTAATTCTTCCTCTCACCATCCTGACTTTTGCAGGCAGATTCCTTCTCCACTAGCCTGCTGGCATGAGCAACAGCCGGTTTGGCTTCTGATTTCCTAAATTTTTTATATCTGCTCCCTAAGCAATTAATCAACAACTGTTATCACAGGATAACGAGCTTGATGAACTTTAGTTATGACCCAACATGGATAATGAGCTCGATGAACCTTAGTTATGACCCAATATGGATAATGAGCTTGATGAACCTTAGTTATGACACAACATGGCTCATATCAGTAATATATTTACCAGAACACTTTTAGAAAGAGATGCACTGGGTTTAGGCTGGGATTTTTGAGGAATCTATCAGCAGGAAGCTGAATTTCAGAGCTCTACTATAACCTGCTTAGCAAAAATAGATCATATAATAAAAGCAGTGGAAAGTATGGATAGCTCTTCCCCTAGGTAATTAACTTCATGCTGCAAGCAGTGTGGATTTTTTGCCTTCTTATTCCAGATCCAGGGTTTACTTCTTTTAAAGGCTTCTATAGAGTCCAGTGTCATTGGAGGTAAGCCATTCATGAATGCCACATGCCTACAGGACAGGCTGAAAAACAAAATTAACCCTTCACACAGCCTTCTGTAACTCCAACAACTAAAGAAAAGATTTGACACCACCTGCTGCAACATACTCCCAGGAAAAGTGATTTTATATATTACAATTAAATAGGTCATTTGTGTTAGCAAATTTCCAGAAGCAATATTTGCATTCACACATTCAAGGGGGGAGGGATAAAAAAGTAAATTTTGTAAAATGGATCAAATTAAAATGTTGACCTTGTATTACTTTTAAATGGAATGGAATGGAATGGAATGGAATGGAATGGAATGGAATGGAATGGAATGGAATAGAATAGAATAGAATAGAATAGAATAGAATAGAATAGAATAGAATAGAATAGAATAGAATAGAATAGAATAGAATAGAATAGAATAGAATAGAATAGAATTAACCAGGTTGGAAAAGACCTTTGAGATCACCAAGTCCAACCTATCACCCAACACTATTTAATCAACTAAACCATGACACCAAGCACCCCATCCAGTCTCTTCCTAAACACC
This sequence comes from Picus viridis, assembly GCA_033816785.1. Classification (NCBI taxonomy): domain Eukaryota; kingdom Metazoa; phylum Chordata; class Aves; order Piciformes; family Picidae; genus Picus; species Picus viridis. Next base: position 10,730,344 of record CM066579.1, read on the forward strand.
TCCAGTGATGGTGACTCCACCACCTCCCTGGGCAGCACATTCCAATGGCAAATTACTCTTTCTGGGAAGAACTTTCTCCTCACCTCCAGCCTAAACCTCCCTGGCACAGCTTGAGACTGTGTCCTCTTGTTCTGGTGCTGGTTGCCTGGGAGTAGAGACCAACCACCACCTGGCTACAACCTCCTTTTGGTAGTTGTAGAGAGCAATAAGGTCTCCCTGAGCCTCCTCTTCTCCAGGCTAAGCAACCCCAGCTCCCTCAGCCTCTCCTCACAAGGCTGTGCTCCAGACTCCTCCCCAGCTTTGTTGCCTTTCTCTGGACACCTTCCAGCAACTCACCATCTTTTCTACAGTGAGGGGCCCAGAACTGGACACAGGACTCAAGGTGTGGCCTAACTGGTGCAGAGCACAGGGCAGAATGACTTCCCTGCTCCTGCTGGCCACACTATTCCTGACCCAGGCCAGGATGCCATTGGCCTTCTTGGCTACCTGGGCACACTGAGATTGATTTTTTTTTTTTTTTAAACTCTGATTTGTTGCTGCCAGTGGAGAGCTTCTGGCAAAGGCAAACAAACTGTTGCTTCTGGTTTTATTATTTCTATTTTGTTTCAGTCCGGAATGTCACTTGGATGCTGAGAGCCCTGCACAATACCAACTGTACAGAAAACTCCTCATTTCTGTGTGATGCATGTGCTGTTGTATTTTCAAGGAGGCAAGAACCTATAAACTGTGTACATGTGAGTGGAAGAATGCTTGTGTTGGTGGGGAAATCTAAACCACACCATTTTGTGCTCCAACCATCCATCCACTAATATTTTAGCTCTGATTGTGTCTGAGGCTGCTCTTTTCCTCATCTAGTGGCCACAGACATAAGAAGAATGTAGGAATTTGGGGGTTTCAGTTTCTCTCTCTGGGTAACAAAGAAAGAAATCTCCCCAGTGCACCTCATTTAGGCCAAAGTTGGCTTAAAAGGATGTCACTCTTACAAAAACAGTGAGCCTCAGGAACAACTGGTAAAAATGGAGACAGTGCTGAGCATCTCTGAAATACACTCACCTCGTGTTCTGCTACTTTCTTTTTAGATGTAAGAAAATCCTGAGCACTTGAAGTCAGGTGATCCAAACTTTGATTTAATGTGGATTTGGATTCTGTTCAAGTCCATCTGTACTCAATGTAAATGTTAGAACGGTCCAGAAACAAGTATGAATTAGAACTTGCAACCCTCATCTGGGCAAAGCTCCCCTGAAATCAGTGTAAATGTGCCTCAATTAAGTTTCCAGGTTGGAGATCATTAAACATCTGCTACATGTTCTGCAGTATTTGTCTGTAATATTTCCTCCAGAGATCATCTTAAATATGAAAAGAGAGGAAACCTTGGTTTGGATTTGGTTTTATGATCATAAGAATGCTGATGTCATGACCTAAACCAGAAAAATATCCTGTTATACTAGAGAGCATTGTGTTGAATAATTTAAGCTCTTGCTGAGATGGAGCAGAAGATAGGAGGGGCCCTTGGTGGTAGTTATTTCACCGTGGTATTCTCATGGCTTGTTTTCCAAGCCTCATAGAACTACGGAAAACAGATGGAAGGGGCTGGACTGTGCAGTTCTGCAAGTTTTCAAGAAAGCCTAATTGTATCATTTACATTCTTCCTTTCACCAAAAGGTCAGTTGCTGCTGAAGACCAAAAGAAGAACCTTGTGAGCTGGTGAGGGCAGAGCAAATGCTCCAAAGGAGACAATAGCTAGTCAGATGTGGGGATAGCTACAGAGAAGTGAGATAACTGAGTTACAGCCACTGAGGGACTAAAGGCTGCCTACCTTCACTGCCCCACATCTGGAAGCTTTAAAAATTAGCTTCAGCAGAGAATCTGCTCTTTTGGAAAGGCTAACTTGATTTAGCAAGGGAGAACACATATAGTTCCCTGGGATTTCCATTAGAAGAACGTCTGCCCAGAGCGAGAGAATTTGAGGAGGAGATGCAGCGACAGCTCTGGTTTTCTCAGCCAGCTCTGAGCACAGCACCATGGCTCAGCAGAGAGGTACTGTGGCTTGATTTCAGACCTAGTGTTTTGAGACTGATGGCCTTGTTTGGTTTTTTTCATCGATCTCGTATCAGTTTCTTGCTGCACTTTTTAGTGGGCATTTCCGAAAGCAGCTTTGGGGCTACTGGGCTATCTCCATGCTCCCTTCCTAGAGCCCCTGGGAAGAAAGAGGATTCACCAGAGAAAGTAGCAGATCCTACTGTTACCCGCTCTAAATCACCCTCTGGAGAAGCCTTACTTTCCCCATGGGCTATCAGGAGACATTAGGGATATTTATCTCATTAGTAGTCTATGGTATTGTCCTGGTTTGAGTTTAAACAGAACCATCTCTGTTCAGTGATTCTACTTTTCAGCTCAGTCTCTTCTCAGCATCTGCACTTTCTGAAGTTATCAGCATGGTTTCCCAGACAGTGTGTGCTTCCAGCAGAGATAACACTCAGTGTTTGTAAGCTATCACCAAGGACTGGTGTTCAGACCAAGGTCATTGCTAAATCTCACATATTCTGTTGGGAGTGCAGACTAAAAGGCCGCACCTGTGGGGAGGAGCAGACAGGACAGGTGACCCTTAAATGGCCAACAAGGGATTCCAGTCCATATGCATCATATTCAGCAGAAAGCTGAGGGTTCAGTCAAGTGGATCAAGTTCTTCTCTTCTTCCTCTTTTTCCTTCAATGACCAGCATCCAAAGAGGACTCTGCCCATTTTGCCTTTGAACCTGATCCATGAGTTCCTAGAGCAGATTCCCATCTGCCCCTGAGTTCAGTCTGAAATTCCTGCCACAGCACCAGTAGTGACAGTGACTAATTGCTTTCAGGGGTGGGATCAATATTGGGTTTGCATGTATTTGTATGTATTTAATTGCATAACTATTATTTTCATTAAAGTCATTTTAATTTTCCAATCCATCAATCTATAACCCTTGTTCTCTTTCTCTTCACGTTTGGAAGGGAGAGTGGTTAATAGAGGGCATCTGTCTCTCTCCTAGTGGCCAGCCCAGCCTTTTAGTGGCCTTTCTGAAAGTTTTCCCTGTGTGTTTCCACCGGTTCCTCCTGGTTTTCTAAGTTAAACATAAGCCATGGAATAGATTCACTTGTGCTCTAAGCTAACTGATTCCAGCAGAGTTTTATTCTAGAGAGAAACTCAATTCTATCACTTCTATTTAGTCTAACTCTGGATTAAGTTTTATTTATTTCTTTTCATTCCCATGTCATTTAATTATCTGCATTCTTACAAAACACACTTGGGGCCTTTTGCTTTCCACAAGAAAAAGGGTGTGTGATTTTATTTCTTTTTTTCCCAAAACATCCAAGTGACCTCAGAGTTGAAGTCTCACTGAAAAACAGTGGATGGCTTCTGAAACTCAAAATAATGATGCCCTGTAGTTAGCAGGAACATCAAACACCGGCCCCTCTACATTCTAAAGGCAGAATGATGTCAGTCACCACATCACTGAACCTATTCCTAGGCAAGAAATACATTCAGGAGCCAGTTGGGGCTGCTATTTAAATTACAGATCATATTAATGTATTAAAGTCTAGTGTTGCTTTCCCTGAAGAGGCAGGGGGAAATGGCAACACAGCAAAACTGGAACACAGTAATCCTGCTTGCAGTGCCTGCCACCTACATTTTCAGCCAGCATGTAACATGGTTTTGGCAACCTAGCTGCACTGGTTCACTTACATTTGATGCTCCTTAATGTAGGCACTAAATGACTTCAGTATTTCCTGGAAATGCAGCTGTGGTGAGCATGGATGGCTCCTTAAATGCAGTAGATGGCACAGCACTGTGAACATCAGTAGGGCTGTCTGCACAGCCTTCCATAGGCTTTGGATCGCGCCTGTAATGAGAGCATACATTTGGAAAGAACAAATCTTTGTGTAAGAGAAACAATAACACTTTCAGCAACAGCTTTGCAGCACCAGTTACCATGTTTGAATAGTGAAGAGGTTTGGAAAGCCGGTGAGCTGTCTCCCAGTTTCAGGGGAAAACCCTAATGATACACCAATGAAAATAAGGAAAGAAAACGTCTTGCAAACGCTTCGTGCACCACCAGCTGACTGACTGCCTTGCTCAGAAAAGCATGGAAGGCAAGGGAAAGCTGCAATTGCAATTGCCACTTATTATGTGTTATTTGACTGAGTGAATTGTGAATGGCTCAAGGATTTGTTTCACCTACAATTAGTGTCAAAAGGCATCACTCTTATTTTAACACCTGAAAATTAAGAACTCTTCGAGGATCTCGACGCTTCGTGACGTTCCCGATACAAGCCTCTACTACATGCAGCTGATTCAAGGATGCCTTAATAACAACATTGCTTTTCATTGCTAGATGTGTGTGTGTGTGTGTGTGTGTGTGTGTAAAAATGAAAAAGCAAACCTATTTTCTGAGAAGTGAAATAAATAAATCTATTTCCTCAACTTCACCTACGTAAAATAGCTTTCCATATGTCTATTCTTTACGTGGCATTAATTGCAGTTATTAATCTCTTGTTTGCATGTGCTGATCAGAAAAAAACCCACAAATTGCTAATGCATTGCTGCTGTAAAATTAGCCATGAACTCTAGAGCACAAAATGAATATAGGTCAGAAAAGATTTACTCTGAAAATTAATAATTTAATCATATGCAAGTTAATTACATAAGCAGGCACTAATTTGAATGACACTTGCAGAGTAATTGTCTGCCTTGCAGAAAAATTAACTTATCTCCAGTGCCCTGCAACCAAACTCAAGCAGTATCTAAAACATCTTTCCTTGCAAACATAAATTCAATATCTCTGCATTTCAGTATTTCTGAAACTACTTTTGTATCCCAACAGCTCTTATGTGAAAGAGTTTTCAGCCTGCTTGTCATAAGGCACCAGGACATGTAACTGTTGAGATGCATGGTGTTAGTGTCTGTGAATCTTTCCTACTAATAAAGACTCTGAATCTTGACAGAAATCACCCAAGGGTTTCCAGGGATTCCAGAGGTCATCTGGTCCAACTCCTCTGCTCAGTCAGGGTCACCTAGATGATTGTCCAGGATCATGTCCAGATGCTTTTTGAACATTTCCAAGGATGGAGACTCTGTCACCTCCATGTGCAGCTTGTGCCAGTACTCAGTCACCCTCACAGTGATAAAGCACTTTCTCATCTTCAGAGGGAAGCTCTTGTGTTTCAGTTCATCCCCATTTTAACTCACTTCAATCACATGTGAAAGGGGAGAAGTCTGCAGGCTTTTTGAAGTGTAGAAGTTACCAGCCAGGGAAAGGGACAGCTCAGGTGAGGGCTGTCACTACTTAAACATAAGCCAGTGTGTGCATATTAGATGGCCAAGCAGAATGTCCATAGGAGGCTGCACTCCCCCTGGCTCTTGATTAATAGAAGCACTAACAGAGGTGTGGGGAAGAGCTGAGTTTATGCTACAAGGAGGCCCGGAGGCTTATAGGCCCCAGGACATTAACCTGGAGGAAAGAATTTTTTCCACTTCAGTGCTCAAAGAAAAAAATGCTTTCTGTGAGTGGCTTTGTCTGCTCCCTGCGTTAGCTGAATATTGCTACTCCGTCCTCAGTGGCCTTGAAGAACACAGTCCTATAGGGTAAAAGGTATCTTCATCTCTCAGTGAACCCAATCTTGACAAGATCTATAGGTATATATTAATAAATATAAATTTTTCTGGGACAAGATTGATTTCTTTCAGTGGAAGGTAAGGTGTAACATAAACATCTTTACTCCTCACTGAAGTGGAAAATCTCTTGATTCCTTTCTATGTCAACAGCTCACCTTTTCAAGAACTATTATAGATGTTACAGGGTCAGGAGCCTGGTAACCATACAGTGGAGAGTATTCCAAGTCCTGAGAAAGGAAGCAGGCTTTGAGTCTTGGGAATTTGTTCTGTTCTTCATTTTAGTTTGTGCAGGGACAATTTTGACAGTCAAGTCAAAGTGAACTTTATTCTTGTTAAAGTCATGTCTCGATGCAGTCTTGCTCACTTGGAGCTAAGCAATGATAGTATGAGAAGATTGTTTATATGAACCCTGACCATCACATATCAGACCTTATACAAAGAGAAAGTTACATGACTACAGCTCCAATACCCCTGATTTCTTCTAAGTAGAAACTTTTCAGAAAGATATTTAAAGAAGCTCAGCAGAGAAGGATGGCCTCAGAGTACAAACGTCCTTAAAAGTAAAGAAGTACCTGTAGTCATAAGGTGGCAGAAAATTGGGTAAAATGGACTGTAATCTGTATCCTGTTCCACTCATCACTCAGGCTTTGCCCTTGTGGGAGTAGCTGTGCTGTGCTTAGTTTCTGGCTGGGGTTAAACCATGTCACACTGCAGCAGCTGAACACTTTCCACATGCACAGAGATTAGGTGTTGTTAGAAGCAGGCTTCACCTTCTCTCATCCTCTTCCTGTATATTGGCACTCAGGTTGCACAGGCAGCCTAAGATTGCCTTGCTTTCTTGTTTAGTGATCAGGGAGTTTGTGAGAGCCTCAGGTTTGTGCCTTTGGCCCAATGAATATTTACTTATTCAGGAAAGAGACTGGGAAAGACAAACTTGAGACTCATCATTCAACAATTTCACGCTCTCAGATGGGTAGCACAGCTATCTGCTGTGACAAAATGTGAACCTGGGTGTTTCCAGATCAGGGGGTGCTCCTACTGCCATATTATTCTCTAGTTGGGAAAAATCTTGGGTTTTTCACAGTGGAGAGTAAGATATATATATAGATATATATATATATATAGATATAGAGATAGATAGATAGATAGATAGATAGATAGATAGATAGATAGATAGATAGATAGATACAGAGAGAGAGAGAGAGAGAGAGAGAAAGACAGACAGATACATGTTTTAAATCTCATATTCTCGGGAGTCATTAAATGACTACTAAAGACTATTAATCAGACAAACAAACTTCTGCTCCATTTTTTAATCTTTTAATCACCCAGTCCAGCTTTTTGTGGAGACAGCTTGGTGCTGGCATGCATTGATGGGCTTTTCAGATGCTTCACTTGGAACACGTAAGGCAAAAAAATTAAACTAACAATAATAATATTTTCCACTAAGGAAAAAAACACCCCAAAAGACCAGGGATCAGGAAGATGCAAGAGTTCAATTAAAACTCTGCTGTTTTGTGAGACAGTCAGATTTAAGGGGTCTTTTAAATGAAAGGTGTATGCTTTTATTGATTCATTGGTTCATTCTGTCTTTGGGCAATGAGACTTTGAGACCGGGTGTCTAATGAATTCCATGGGAGCCACTGAGGGCCACAGGTCAGTGGTGAAAGTCCTCTTTGCTCCCAGGATCTCCACACAGATTTAGTGGAGACATTCAGTCTATGATAAATACAGCCTAGGGAAACACAGGCCTAGGACTGTCTACTGGCTCATTATTAATACATTGGGATAGTCTGGACCTGCAGCCTCTTTACTGAATCTTCCCCTCCTCCCTCCTACAAGTTCTTTTTCTGTCTGTACTCACAGTGGGAGCCCTCCTGGAATTTGTACATCTGCAATCACAGCTGCAGTGTCTCACCTCACTGTCCTTTCATCATCTATGCCCCAGAGTCCCCCACCCGTGGGGACAGCACCCTCCAACATGACAAAAGGGTGAAAGTAAAACATGCTTGCGAGTGCCCAGCATACAAACACCATCCCCCTCCCCCCAAACAGAGGGGATGCAATTTCATCTGTAGCACCTACTGTGTGAGGCTTAATAACAAACCAAAACTGCAAGAAGACTCTATCAATCATGCAGACACAGCAGGGAGAGGGGGAAAAAAACAGAAGAAAGGGGGGGGAAGAGTATATTAGATCCCTTTTTTATGATTATTCTTTTTTCCACCCTTTTACTTACAGCCACTAAGCAAAAGACTAGCAGATTTAAGTGCTACATAAAAATGAGTAGCAAGGCAAATCCAGGGAACAATACATCTGAAAGAAAAGGACTTCCAGCAGCAGACTCAGATTTAGGTTTTTGATTTTTTTTTTTTTTCTGGTTTTTTTTTTATGTAAGGCCTGGAAGCAGCTAATCTCTGCTGAGTAAAGATAGCCATTCGGCTCAGATCGCTGCCAGAGGAGGAAAACCAGGGAATCGTTTCATTGTCATTACTGGGGAGCCACCAGATGCTTGGGATTCCTTATATTTGGGGGATAAATCTTTCAAAAGCTCCATTGACACTGGGGTATGTCAATAATTCAACGTATTAGTCGGATGCAAATACTGCACAATAAGGTATGGAAAGAAAACTGTAATTGGAAATGCTGGGGCAAAAGGGGGCTCTATCTCCTGACTGAGCCCATTGTTGAACTCCAGGCTGAACCTCCGACCCTTTACTTTGGAAGGACACAATAGGCTTTGATATGAGATGGTGGGAAAGGGGCTTGGAGGCTCATTTCACATTCGGCTGCAATTCATCAGCTTGGCTGGGACTTCTAGCAGCTTTAATGACCACTGCAATTGATGGTTAAATCAATTTGTGACGGTGACAGCATGGCTGGCCCCTAGACTGTAACAATCCGGGATTACAACAGGCAGAAAGGGCCTCGTTATTCAGACCTGCGTGGTTGCTGCTCGGCACAGAGTGGGAACAACGGTGAGACAAAGTCTCACAAAAAACGAAGCCTAGAGAATGTACACATTCACTCCAGTTGACTACACACCACCACGGCCTCTTTGTGCCACCAGGAGGCAGGGGAAATGAAAAAAAAAAAAAAAAAAAAAAAAAAAAAAAAAAAAAAAGAAGATAAAAAGAAAAAGAAAAAAAAAAAAAGGGGGGGGGTTAGGGAAAGGCAAAGCATTGTTACAGATAAAAATGTACAGTAGGGCACAAAAGATCCTGATATCTAGCTGTATCCTTAGGGAAAGTGGCAACCCAAAAACAATTTGAGCTTTGTTCCTCTGGTGTCAAAGTGGGTGGTCCATCCCCCTCTACCCTCGACCCCAAACTGTCTTGCCACTTGCCCCCACGCTAAAACCCAGCCGTGGCTGGATTATGATCCGGCAGGTTTGCAGTTGGCAAGAGGGGCATAGGCAGGGGGGATGGGGGCCAACTGTATCTCTCAGACAGTGAGAAGGAAAGACTGCTCCCTCTTCTGTCACTGAAGAAAAAATGCATTTGAAACACGCTACCATTTATTTTTCACGTCTGCACGATTATAATTGCCTCTTATGCCAAACAGATACTACAGGGAAGGAAGGTGATCACCATAGTCAGTCTGGTGGCCTTGAGTCCATAATCATGATACAGGAGGTGCTGCTGTTTCAGACAAGGATCTGAAAGTCCGGAGTTTGGCTGATAGCAAGACCAAACCCCACTTTCAAATCATCTGAGTTCTCCCTTCTCTGCAGTTGACTGGTGTAATGTGAGATTTGCATCCAAAAGCTAAGCTGTATGATAGAAGCAGACAGAATTTCTGGGAACTGTGATTCTGCTTTTCATTATAATATTTTACATCAGCTAAGAATGGCTAAAAAAATTATCAGAGAGACATATACATATGTGTGTGGCAGTGTAGATGTGACCTAATGTAAATGTGTGCTTGGTTTAAGTCAAAATGCACTCACATTGTGCCAGATGATTCAGTGAAAAGCTATATTCCCAGTCACACTAGTTGGAGTAATTGATTGAGCCCAAATAGAACGGTTCTAATATTAATGCACAATAAATCTTGTGTCTCTAACTAAGCAGAGATTCATTTAAAGAAACAGTATGAGATGTAGTCAGGGAATCAAATCACTTAAAAATTTATATGAGGAGGCTGTTAATGCAAGCACCACAAATGATGTCAATCAATAACTTGTAAATTATACAGTAATTAATTATCTGTCTCTCTTTGTGGTTAGGAGTTGATGAAGCCATTTTGGGGTGCACTAAAAAAAGAAAGGGAAATGTGAGGCACAGCCCACTGACCTGTTACATAAATTGCTTCATTCACCTTCTGAGTTCAGGTCTAAAATTGATAAGCAGTTCTGGCACCTGCCTCACAAAATGCCATGGTCTCAGTGTTGCGAAAGAAAAGAGCTGTCTGGCTCCTCGAAGCACGTGAACCAGTTGATGTTAACACCTGAACATTCCTGCCCTGAAATAAAGTGCCACATCTCGAAAATGTGAGCAGCACCCTTTTAATTGTTTTGTCTTTTCTTTGCTGAAAGCTCTGTCCAGATACAGGGAGGGGGAGGGGGAAGTAAATCAATAAATAATTATTTACAACTAAATAATTCTTTATAAATAGATTGATAAATAATGATTGCTAACGGTAGAGGAGGTCTGGCAGCAGGTCCAAATCCTGACAGGGAAGGAGGTGGGGGGAAAAAAATATTGACCATCAAAAAAAGAAAAATCACTTGGTTTCTATGGCAACAGTGCTGGTAGAAATAGTTGTGTGAGCATACTGAACATGCATAAAAGGCTTCCCAAGGGAGGTCAAAGGATTTGAAGAAAGAAGGGGAAAGAGGAAAAAAAAATAAGAAGAAAAAGATTTTAAAAAAGGATGGCAGCTTCTGCAGAAAGCACAGAGACATTTTATGCTGAATAAGTGTTTCACCCTTGTGATGTGATCAATAGCAAAAGGCTGCTGCCAGGAGAGTATTTGCAAATGTTTAGTGTCTCTCCATTTCTACTTAAACCCTGGGTTTGCGCTCGGTGCTGTGCAAGACACGCAACGCACACGTCTGCTTCTGCACACGTGTGTGTGTAGGAATGGGCATGGCAATAAATAATGCATCCTCCCACACAATGGAAACATAAAGTGAGACTAGAAAAGCCTCTTTAATACATGCATTATCATATATAATGCATCACACATGGACAGCTTTACTCTATCAGCTGTATTAAACGCATCTGCACGCATCCAGAGCGTAAGACAAAGCAGTTTGAAATATTTGACACCCTGACCGTCGTGGAGAGAATCAGCACACAAAGCAGCTCACCAGGAGCAGTAAGAAGCACCTAGCATTATTTGTGAGTGAAGTGTTTAGGTTTGGTAATTAAAGCATTTTAATTAAATTATTAGCAATGATCAAGGCACCAGGAAAGAGTCAGAGCCGGTAGTACAGTGAGTACGCTATATATGTACACCAGCCAGACTCTCTCGTTCAGCCTGCTTAGAAACCAAGTGATCACGGCTCATTGTTTGGAGCTAAAAATGTTCGCCAGCCCTTTATTTACATCTGCTTCCATCCCCTCCATTCATTGTTGGTTTCTATAAACTCACTCCATGGGGGATGGACAGATTGGCACAGAGTGAAAACGTGACGGAGGCTCCCGTGCAGAGGATGAGCTGCTGCTGCGTCCATGAAGCCAGGGGGAGGGGGAGAATTCCCAGTGACACCCCAAAGCTTCATTTGTTACAAGTGTGAAGACAAAATATACTTACTTTTTTTTTTTTTCTCTCTTTTTTTTTTTTTTGTGGTGCAGGGTGCACAAAGCTGGTCTGGAAAAATGTGCCTTGTTCTCATGGATTTAACAACACATTCGCATTTCCAGATCTTGCTAGACTACCTCCTGGGGCATGGTGAGGGAAGATTTTCATCCAGAAAAGATGGCTACTGGAAGCAAGAAGGATCTGCACCCATTGCTGCCTCTTTATGATTCAGCAGCAGCAGTAGCACATTGCCTGAGGCTGACAAAAGTGGCACAAAGTCTTCCCTTCCTCTCTTGGGCCCCTTCCCTCCCTCTCCCCTGTGACCAACCCCTCCTCTCCACAGCCAGCTGTCCACCAAGGCCCCAGGAGCAGGAGTGACTTTCTCCTGCACCAGCCACACAGCCATCTTCCCTCATTCCCTAGGTGTGCAAAGCGCCCTGCACTCTGTGCACAGGGGGTGATGTGAGCATGCAGCCAGCAAGGGCCTCGCTTTGGGGTCTCCACAGAAAACTTGGAAGTAGGAAAGACAAAGGAGGTGTCTCAAACACTGGCTGCCACCATGGCCTCATCCTGCCTGATGTCAGGCCAGCCAACACGCAGTTCTGTAAGGCACTAGTGCCTGTAAAAGCTGCATGTGCACTAATCGTAACACCACCAAGCTTCCTAGCTGCTTTGGAAGACCACAGCGCTGGCCCCAGGGCACCAGCACCATCAGTTTCAGAGTGAAAGTACACTTTAAGGAAGGTATTTTCAATCTCTGTGGCAATTGTGCTGCTTACATTAGAGAGAAACGGAAATTTAATCATACCATGATAATACTTCACTTGGTTTTTTTTTAAACTCCTCCTGCAAGCCAAAAGCACCGTGTTAGTCATTAATTTTCCTTAATTGGACCTCAGGTTATTTTCCTGAAACTAACAATGGCTCTTGGCACTTCTCAAAGCTAATGTTTCTATCTGCCCTTGGAAACTCACTTAGATGGCACCAAGCTGGCATCTAATTAATCAATATCTCCATTATTGCCAGAGCTGGGACAGGGGACACACATACAGATGGATAACCAAACACACACACACACACACACAAATATCCCCAACAAACAAGAAAGAAAGAAAGAAAGAAAGAAAGAAAGAAAGAAAGAAAGAAAGAAAGAAAGAAAGAAAGAAAGAAAGAAAGAAAGAAAGAAAGAAAGAAAGAAAGAAAGAAAGAAAGAAAGAAAGAAAGAAAGAAAGAAAGAAAGAGAGAAAGAGAGAAAGAGAAAGAGAGAAAGAGAGAAAGAGAGAAAGAGAGAAAGAGAGAAAGAGAGAAAGAGAGAGAGAGAGAAAAGAGAGAGAGAAAGAGAGAGAGAAAGAGAGAGAGAAAGAGAGAAAGAGAGAGAGAAAGAGAGAGAGAAGAGAGAGAGAGAGAGAGAAAGAGAAAGAAAGAGAGAAAGAGAGAAAGAGAGGAGTAAGAGAGAGAGAAAGAGAGAGAGAAAGGAAGGAAGGGAGGGAGGGAGGGAGGGAGGGAGGGAGGGAGGGAGGGAGGGAGGGAGGGAGGGAGGGAGGGGGAGGGAAAAAGGAAGGCAGGGGAAAAGGAAGGAAGAAAAAGAGAGAAAATACATCAGTCAGTCAGTCAGTCAAGGTATGACCCAGCCAAAACAGACAGATCTTTCCCATGTGGTTAGTGAGGGCCTTATTACCAGGTCCTCCATCACTGCTGTGACAAGCTCTAAAAATATGAAGCTATAGTATGAATCATGTAGAAATATGATAAAGTCAGCAACCCAAAGACATTGAACTCAAGATCCTGTATATGTTGCTTCTCTTCCTGTTCTCAGCTGGTACTACCCCTGTCTTGAGAACTGGCAGGGTTGTAACATGTCCTGAATTAAAACCTTTCTCACATAACCTCCAAGTCTTTACAGAAGGCCTAGTGGGCTGATTCCATTTGCTCTGTGTTCCAGGACTTGGGTACCCTCCTATCTAAATACACGTTTGATTTGCCATCTGGAATTGGACAGTCACTGATCCAACATTTTTTTCTTGCATCTGCAGTGGCTTAGATTCCAGCTGCTGAATCTTAACCCACATTCATGAACACATATCCTGACCCCCCTTTTCTGCCCAGCAAACCTACCCTTTTGTCTTCTGTTGTATGAGTGTTTTCATTTGCAGCCCATGAAACTTTATGCCAAAACTCCTCTCCTCATTCTGCATGCTGGCTTGACCTCTTGCTTGAATTTGCTGTCTAATAACTCTGCTTTCCTATTCAGCAAGATATGTGAGGGAGAAAACTTCCACCTGGATATGTTTTGACTGGTCCCTATCATTCTACTCACAGTGTGTGCTCACCAACATCACCCATTGCTGGCATTCTTTAACCTCTTCATGATAACCTTAGGAGAAATTCCCAGCTTAGAGGCCAGGTTTTGTCAACACAGAGGCAACATTAATGTACTTTTGTATTGATGGAACCAATATGGACAATTTTTATGTAAATAAATGATGGTCAAACAGTTAAGACTATGAGCACAGCTGTATGAAGTCCAGAGACACGAGGTTCTCTCAATTCAACTTCTTGCCCAAGCTTTGTAGTATGGAAGTTGACCGATCTCACAGCTACCTAGCATAAAGCTAGTCCAGAAATCACCACACTACCCTGTAGCAAATCTGTGACTGTAGAATAAACACACACTATCTTGGATATTAAAGTCACAGCACTATAAATCTGATGCAATGAGAACAGTATCTCAGAGGTTTTCTTGTCCTTTCTTAATGGTTGATCTCCTCATGCATTATTCTGGAGTCAAGACCACAAGCCAAAAATGCTGAAGACTGTGGAAATCGCAGGAGCTCCATCTATTAATTCCAGCCTCAGCAATTCACTGAAAAATTATCCCTTTGCTCATGCCAAACCTGTTCAAAATACCAATATAACAAGCATCACATTTTAAGCGTATCTGTGACCTGAAGTCATTGCATGAAGGTCCAACCGACAAGCCACAGCCTTACTGGCAGATACAAGTGTAGAGGGAAAGGAAGTGAATTCACAGAATTATCATTGAACTTCAGAAATGACATTGATTATTTTTCTTTGAAATACCAGAGCTCTTGTAAGCTGCACAAATTTGGGCATAGCATGGGTTTGCCATGAAAAAGATTGCTCAGCCTGGGCCAGATTCTTCTGCTCTGAGTTTGAATAGCAATTATCTTTTCAAGTAGCCAGGCTGAATTCAACATACCTGAATAGAACAGATCACTTTCCTCTCTGGCATGGAAAATGATGATGCTCATTCCATTTTCATCAGTTTTCAGACTTCCTCTGCTCCACCAAAATCTTAGAGAATCATCCATGACAATTAAAACCTGCTCCACAGGGCTGCTTGCGAAGATTCTACTTGGCAGAAGCAAAGGTGTCATGATTTGGTTCTTTGTCTAAAAAAAATAATCCCAGTGGCTATAAAGAAACATGTCAGTGGCAAGAATTACAGGCTGATTTTGTTATCCCCTGGTGATCAAGAAAATAAAAGGTTCACTTAGCATATGATCATTAGAAATCCTAAATCTTAGATCATAAAAAAAAAAAACCACTAACAAATATGGTTTTGCACTAGCCAAGGAGTGCAGAAAATAGCATCTCATTAGCTGCAAGTCTTGGCATAAAAGGGAAACAGAGCCCAGGAGTCCTAACAACAGCTTCTGTTCACCAGTCATTAGATCATGCTGAAAAGCACAACAGGTCTAAAATTCAGCTGTATGAACGCCCATATAAACATTTTTTGGTATTATACAATCATTTAAGTACTCCAAAGTCTACGGTTATAGGCTTATGCCAGCCTTTAGAAGATTAAAGGTTGTATTTCAGACTAATGAATTCCACTTATTTTTATTTTTGACAACTTTATTAACATGTTTTAAAAGGTGATTTTTCTCCTGTTTGAACTTTCATTGCTTCCATGTTTGGCATGTTTTTGGTATGATATGTGTTAAGCAGGCACAGCAAACATTTTGATATGTGACTGAAAACAAGATCCAGGCTGGTCTGTGAAATTCCCTGCATACCACAGCTCAGACACCTGCAAGTGGATAAAGGCAGCCTTGTGTGAGCAGCTGGGTTGCCTCACTCCTGCCAAAGCTCTCCCATGACTGAGTGATGTGGCATGGAAGGACCTTGTGCTTTTCCCACAGTCACTTAAAAGAAACATAAGCAAAGCAGGCAAGCCCCTACCCTTCTATGAAACTCTACCCCTGGTGTAATGGGAATCACTGATTCAATCTTATGAGCTCCAGAGAGATGCAGGTACCCTGACAATACCACATCAGTCTGAAGTATTCTGAACCTTCCATTCAGGCTGGATGCTTCCTTTCCAGGCATTAAAACATTTGATCTGAGCACCTAAAGTAAGCTGTCTTAACCTAGTCCAAGAAGGTAAACACTGTGGTGAAAAATTTCAGGTTTCCTTCTTATTTCCATATTTCTTGAAACCAGAATGATAAGAAAATAGAAATCAGACAGGCCAGAAATACTAGGGACAGTTATTTTGAAATAAGTTGAAAACAGCAAGCATTAAACCCACAGTTTGAGGGAGCAAACGTTTGTTTGCATAAAAATACTCTGGCACTTATAGCTCCAGAAGGCTCTCGCCATGAGCTGTGCTGCTCCTTGTTTATGTGATGCTGAGATCCCCTTCAGCTGCTGAAGATGTGCTAAACAGAAGTCAAGGGGAATGTCTGGATCTTCTTTATTAAGTGGCCCAGGAAAAAAACAATCTTGTGACCCCCACAGTGAAGAAGTTCCTCCTCATGTTGAGGTGGAACCTCCTGTGCTGTAGTTTATATCCATTGCCCCTTGTCCTATCTCATGGTGCAACTGAGCAGAGCCTGTCCCCTCCCTCTTGACACCCAGCCCTCAGATATTTACAAACATTTATTAAATCCCTCTCAGCCTTTGCTTCTCCTGACCCCCAGGTCTCTCAGCATCTCCTCACAGGGCAGTGCTCCAGTCCCTTCAGCATACTCAAATCAAAATCAGAAGAGCATCAGATGTGCTGCTGTTCTAGGGCAGTGTGGCATTAAATGCACTGATTAAGCTATAAAGAAGTAACTTCCTTCTACTTCCACTGGTGCCAGTGGGATCTGTGTAAAACTCATGGACAAAAACCAAAAATCACATGGAAGTCATTCTGCCCCTGTACTCAGCAGTGCTTAGGCCACACCTCGAGGACTGTGTCCAGTTCTGGGCCTCTTAGTTTAGGAAAGATGATGATTTGCTGGAAGGTGTCCAGAGAAAGGCAACAAAGCTGGGGAGGGGTCTGCAGCACAGCCCTGTGAGAAGAGGCTGGGGGAGCTGGGGTTGCTTAGCCTGCAGAAAAGGAGGCTCAGGGGAGACCTTATTGCTGTCTACAACTACCTGAAGGGAGGTTGTAGCCAGGGTGGGGGTTAGTCTCTTCTCCCAGGCAACCAGCACCAGAACAAGAGGACACACTCTCAAGATGCGCCAGGGGAGGTTTAGGCTGGATGTTAGGAAGAAGTTCTTCCGAGAAAGAGAGATTGGCCATTGGAATGGGGTGCCCAGGATGGTGGTGGAGTCACCATCACTGGAGGTGTTTAGGAAGAGACTGGATGGGGTGCTTGGTGCCATGGTTTAGTTGATTAGATGGTGTTGGATGATAGGTTGGACTCGGTGATCTCAAAGGTCTTTTCCAACCTGGTTAATTCTATTCTATTCTATTCTATTCTATTCTATTCTATTCTATTCTATTCTATTCTATTCTATTCTATTCTATTCTATTCTATCACATTCCTACATCATGTGGTGTGGAAGGTGCAAACTTCATGGATCCTTCTGAGCATGTGCCTACCCTTCATAGAGAAAGTTCATGGTGCTTTGGGAAAGAAACCAAGCAAAGTTTACAGATCAGCAACTTGTCAGCCCCAACCTCCAGCTGAAATTAAATGCAGGGAAAACAAATAGAATGTTTTAAGGAAATGGAAATACCAAGTGCTGGAATTTCCTGGCTATATACAGCTGGATTTATTTCAAGCTCTGTGGACATGGAAAAAAATATGAGCTCATACTCCCCATGCGGGAAATGCGATGTTGGTAAGGGAGGAAAACAGAGTTATAGTCCCTGCTCTGTGACAACTACATGATTACCCATGCCAAAACTGAGAAAATAGTCCCAACAAGAATAGCTGCACAGACACAGGAAGGTAGCATGGGCAAGAGTATGTGCCCAGGAAGAAATACAGAAGATGCTTTCTGGGAATGCTAGGAGGGAGGGAGGCAGGGAGAAAATTAAGCCATGTGGATGCAAGCTGTGCTCTAACCCTTGCCCTGGCTGTGTGCAGTTTTCTAATATAGAAGTAGATTATGTGACTTGCTGATTCTGGTGTGCAGTGAGGGGTCAGCTTGAATTACAACGGGGATGAAACACTGAAACAGGAAAATATCAGGTCCACAGGGTCTGTGACTGCAGCAAGGCGTTGTCAGAGAGAGGATTAGAGCAGGGACTGCTGGAAGGGGTAAGTCTGAAGGGACTAAATTCCTGGTATCTCACATTCAACACCCCAAACTGGTGGATGCTTTTTGCTTTAACCTCTGCATACATGGTTCCTCCATCTGTAAAACAGATGGTCTGCTCACAGGATCTGCCTACCAAAGCCTCTTGGGTCTGACCTGCAGTGTGTTTTTGGAATTCATCTCCCAGTTTCCCCTGCTCACTGTGCTTTGGGCTGCATTCCTGAGCCATTCTGGGGCACACAGGTTGTCTTTCTTTGGGTGCAATTAAACTGGCAGTTTCTTCGGGTGCAATAAAAGAAGTGATTCCTTGTTCCGCAATCACCTCCACCTAATGCGCTCCATCTGCTCATGGATGTTCAAAATACGCTGCTGGAATGCAGAGGAAAACTCTGAAGTGTGAGCATCAGGCCCTTGACACCCCTCTTCCATGCAGCAGAGGTGGTCCTGCAGGGACCCTCAACTCACTCACACAGAAGCAGATTCCTGCAGAAAATGATGCTATGAAGTGCTCGTCTGCAGCAGCGCTGAGCAAGAGAACATTGCCCGTGAGGAAACAAATCATTTTTGCTTTAAAGCAAGGTTTATACAGCGCAGAGCAAAAGCATCACATGCCAGACACAAGAAGGAAAATAAATACTGCATAGCTGTTCCTTGACTAGGCAACTTACACTTTCTTTGCACTGACTGAGGTGGGTGTCTTGGAGAGAAATAAAATGCATTCATGTTAACTAAAGACTGTCTTGAGGCACACACTGATGAGGTCAAATTAAAGTTGCACAGACCACCTTAATTCAGGCATTTCCTAAGTCTCAAGTGTTTGACTTTACAACCTTAATAATGTTCTTTTAACATAGTTTTTGTATGTGCAATAAATTAGAAGTCCTTCTCACTTTCAGTACTCTTCTCACCAGTAATGCTTTTGGACTCTGGTCCTTCGTTATGAAAACAAATATTGGAAATTATTGCTGTTTTTATTGAAACCAGATGTACTGCTCTCCCAGGCATTTATTTGTGTAGTGTCAAACTCTGGCACAGTCAATTTCAGGGTAGTTATTGAATCAAAATGAGCAGGAGAACTGATAGTGAAATGCAAGTGCCTGGAAAGGCCTCAGAAGCTGTCTCTTTTCAGGAAAGTTTGTCATTGTCATTTCTTCTTTCTGTCTACAACTACCTGAAGGGAGGTTGTAGCTAGGAGGGGGTTGGTCTCTTCTCTCAGGCAACCAGCACAGTCTCAAGCTGTGCCAGGGGAGGTTTAGGCTGGAGGTGAGGAGAAAGTTTTTCACTAAGAGAGTCGTTAGCCATTGGAATGTGCTGCCCAGGGAGGTGGTGGAGTCACCATCCCTGGAGGTGTTCAAGAGGGGATCGGATGTGGCACTTGGTGCCATGGTTTAGTCATGAGGTCTGTGGTGATGCGTTCAACTTGATGATCTTTGAGGTCTCTTCCAACCTTGGTGATTCTGTGATTCTGTGATTCCTCCTCACATTCAAACAAGTGACTGACCAAAAATGACAAAATCAATTATTTGCATCAGCATAGAGTAGTGGAGAGCAACAGAAGGGCACGATGAAAGAATCTGGGTTCAGATGTGTGAGGCACGAAATCTGCCCTGAAGGTGAAGGTGTGAAGGTGTCTTGTGCCTCAAGGCGGAAAAAAGAAAAGGAGTGGGGGAAAAAGCATGTTCTTTGTAAACCCAAAATGGTATGTATAAAGCAGAGATCTCACCCTGGTTTCATCTTGCCTTAGATCTCATACAAAAGGCACCCTGAAAAGGTGTGCCAAGAACAAGAAACCCCAGAATTAAACAGCATACAGTGACAATATTTTAGTCATTTTTTAAATGCATTTTGGTACTTTATTAATGCATTTTAGGATGAACTTTAAGTGCATGAGCATCTTGCAGTTTTCCTACAGGACTCCTAGCTGTGGTGGGGCATGTTCTGGGAAGGAATCAGGGCTGTGCTGTTCATTAGGCTTGGTGAAAGGGTTGGATCTGCAGAGTTACTGAGCCCTCACAGCTGTAACTGAGGTCAAGGAGGTTCTGTGTCCTGGATGTGCATCACGAAAAGCTAAAGACTTGGTAAATTAAATCCATGAGCTTCTCAGATTGGATGACCAGCCTTGTATAGTTTGAGGTTTAACTTTAAGCCACTTAGGAGACATATCTCACAAGCCTGGATACCAGCACGCTTTCATCTCGGAGAGCTGTCAAGAAAATCAGTTTATTCTCAGCTGTATCTCCCTTATGCACTGTAATAAAAACACTGCAGTAAAAACAATTGAAAGATTAAACCCTCATGCAAGACATGGAAAGATAGATGCAGAGTATTATAATCCCATGCTCTGTGTGTGACCTGTTTACTGAAAGCTTTCGCAACTTTACCACTTCTCTTACACAGACATTTTGCAGCATAGCTATCTGTACAGTTCCCAGGCTCATGCTAGAAATCTTTCAGTCTATGCATAAGGAAGGGCTGAACACAACACTGTCTATGTATGGATAAGCACCTTCTCAGTTAATGCATGCTAATCATTGCTACTGAATTACTCACAACATAATTTTTAACAGCTCCCGATCATTTTTACAGACTCTGCTGCCTCTGGCCAGGGCACTGCCAATCAGTCTAACTAGAAATTTCAGCTTCTCCTCTGCCCAGCCTCACACACTCTGCCAGGCAGCGGAGTCCAATGCCTGCCTTGCAGTACTTGCCTTGTTTTGTCAGCCTCACAGCTCACTCTGGAGAGCAAGGGCAACCTATTGATCGACTGATTTCATTTCCACCCTCTTGGCATTCCTTAGACTTCTTGCAGAAAAGATCAGACACTGCCCTCTGAAATCAGTTTGGAATTTTAGCAGGGCATCAGAGAGAGAAGAGCTAAAACCAGCATGAAGTTTTACTGGCAAGCTAATCCCGGAATGCCTCTGACAACTCTAAGTGGAGGCAACATCTGAGACAGGGAAGAATGACCAGTTAGTTATTGGAGAAAAAATGCAATTTTTGTGGTCATTTCAAAACCATTTTACTGTAACCTAAAATGTCCATCTGTGGGAAGGTTTGGAAGAAGAAAGAAAGGGGGGAGGGGGAAGAAGAAGCTTTTAAGTAAAGCTAGAAGGAAAATGTGCCCTGTTACTTCAGACAGCTTTTGACTGCATTGTGATTAATCAGGTTTATGGTGAATATATAGCCTAAATTCACAGTACAGGGGGGGAATCCTTGTAATAAAACACAATGATTTCTGTACTTTTGGGTTTGGGTTGTTTTTTTTAACCTTGCAAAAGGAGACTATTTTTACTGCAATGTTCAACTGTGCCAGTGGAAAATAGCGGGAAGAAAAAAATATATTGTCTGGCAGCGGTTGTCATAGCAACAAGCTGAAGTTCAAGGAGAAGTGGAGAATCTGAATTCTGTGGCAAGGTAATGAATTTAGCATCTACAGGAACAGGAATGGATTTTCTGTCACAGCCTGTAAATCAACCACAGGAAACCAACATCCAGGAGATATTTTGGAATGCTTTGTATCTGTTTCTAATGTATGAAAAGTGTATCAAAATTAGCTCTCAGGGCTTTGTCTTCCAGGGCCTCCTTTTTCTTTCTGTTCAGACCAATGCACTTCAAAAGCACACTTGATGTACATGTTTGTTACTGAGACAAAAGCAAAGCCTTGCAGTTTTCTCAGCAACTCCCGAAGTCAGCAGGCATCACCCTCCTCTGAGAAAGCTGCTCTAACACAGCCACTTTTCTCAGTGCACCGGATTTCAAAGGTCAGCCATGAGTTGCATGAGTCCAGTAACACAAGTCAGCTTTTGAGATACTTTTCAGGTTGTTTTCTTATGCAAACACATGATGCAGATAAGCGAAGAAGGAGACCATAAAAATACCCAAGCTTAGGTCAGGAGCAAAGCAGACAGCTTTTCAACTTCCCTACACACATATGGCATTGGTCTGCCTCAAAACTGGCAGTGAACAAGGGCTGCCTAGCATGGGGAGATGCCTTGGGGAACCTATCACACCAAGGGAAGGGAAGGATGGAGCTTGGACACTGAGCTGGTGTTACCTGGCTGCTGCCTGCAGAAAGGCTGCACGCAGCTCCAGGTTGCCTGCAAGCAGTCAGTAGTCTCAACAGGGATTTAGGGGAAACAACTTCCATGCCACAGCTAAATCTCTAGAATGTTCTCATGCTTTCTCAGTCTCTTTCTTCTAATGGTTTGATCTCCAGAGTGACCTTGTCCTTGGACACAACCATTATGCCTCAGCAATCAATACAGTATCAGGGAGAAATGTACAGGGGAAAGAAATGCTTACAACAATGGGATCCAGCTGACATTCTTCAGGATCTCTGTGCCTTTAAGAACATAAAAAAGAAATAGCTTCCATTTCTACCTTCTATCCTGGAGCAGATGGAACACCCCTGGGGAAAGGAAGGAAAAAAACCATCTGAAAAAAAAAAAAAGGTAAAAATAATAATAATTCACTGCAATTAATTATCTATAGTGGGCTCCATTCCCAGTAAATCACACCCATGGAGCTCAGATGTAACTTTTATGAAGTCAGTGAAGATAAAGCAGTGTGCAGAGCAAAATACCCTGTAAAAAATAAAGTAGGAGAAGATTTTAGACCAAAAAAAAAAAACCCAACCCTGATATCTTATTTTGATGTCTCTTGCATAAGACAAAGGAATGCACTCTGTCCCTGTTAACTGTACAGGGTGCATATGGAAGATCAATTATCTCTGTATACTCCCTTTGACTACCAGCCATGCAACTGAATGCTAGCAAAACATGGAACAACCATTCAGGAGTCAAAATGGTTTAGAGAATTGTGTGTAATTTGATAATCTTGACTAATTCTTGCTCAAATCCACTTTTCTTCTGAGTAAAAGCGCAGCCACGGGCAGCACACTTGTAACTTTCTCAGACAAAAAAGTGTTTTGAAGCCTGTGAAATAAAATATCTAATATCAAAGCTACTTTTAAAGATTTATTTTCCATTTAGATGGCAAATTAAAGAGGGTAAGCCCACCTCCCACCATCTGAGAGAAAACAAGAAGTCTTTCCAGTCTATCCACAACATGTTTTGTTGTTTAATCAGATTAATGTGAGTCTGTAGTGTAGTTGCAAAACTATTGAGCATTGGTTAAATTGAAGTGTGCCTCCCAAGTCTTGTCTAATCAATCAGTGACTTTTTTTACATTCATATTCACTATGGGGAGCCTTGGATTAAATGTAAATGGCTTCAGGCCTTTTGGGGATCTATGGTCATTTGGAAAAGAAGAGAGGAAACAGATACAAATTGCAAAAGCACTTTGGTGCTGGTTTGGACAGCTGCAGAATTAAAGATGTGTTAAATCTTATAGGCACAATTATTCTGCTGTTAGAAATCCCTCAAAACCCTCAGCTCTCCTGTCCTTTTATAAATATTTGAATAGCTGGTAGCTTAAACTTTATCTCTGTCATCTCTCAAACTGGAGTCCCTCTGGGCTACAGACCAGGAGAGCATTGCCCAGCATGGGGTTCGGTACAGCACGCAGGAGTCCTTGGGGAGCAAGTAACTTTGCTGCTGAGATGAACCACACCAGCTGAAAGCCTGAAGTTGCAGGATTTCCTTACAAAGATCAGGTATTTGCTTGTCTTCAAAGAAAAGAGTCTTCTGAAACAAGAGACTACTTTCATGTAATAATGCTGTACCATCTTTCAGTGGGTTTTGCCTGAAACTGTAAGTAGATATGAAGAGAGTAGGAAATCATCCTTTCGATTGCTGCTTCTGCCATGAATAGAAAGCTCTCTGTCTGGCAAGCAATGCATGATTTTCATGTGCATTGGCTTCTCTTGGAGTGGAAAACAATAAATCAATACAGATAAAGGCACATTTCATTTGGGTTGGTGCTATAAAGTATTAATTGCTAATAGAATTTGTTTGATCTTTCCTGCTGTCCCTTCACCCGGGTGTGCCATGAAACACTGTAATAAACCCATCTGTGTTAGGGGGGAAAAAGCCAACCAGGTACATTATTTGCCAATTCATTCCTCTTCAAGAGCCATCCTTGATTCAGATCACAGTCAGACTCTACAAATTGGCACGGATCAGCTGCTGGAGCAGTTGAAGGGGTGGGTACATGTGTGGTGTTGTCACTAAACCCACTGTCACCTCCAATCATAGCCTTGGGCAAAAGAGTGGAAGATCTGATTGGGACCCAGATCTCTGTCATCAGGGATGAGATTTCTAAGGGGTGTGGGGGAGGCTGTATTCCTTCCTCCAGCAGCTATGTGAATTGACCCCAGGATATTCTTTTCATAGCTGTAACAACAAACAAGCAAGCAGTTTCAGCTGGTGTGAGTGGCTTTTTTATTATTATTACTCTTAATACATACATTTTGGTCAGCCTTAACCAAGGTTTTTCTCTATTTTATTCCCCCTTTACTTACAAGAGAAAAAACAACTTGTTTATGGTACCCAAAAGAAATGTGATCCCTTCTCCAAAAATCTGGCTTTGACTACCTCTGTGACAATTTCCACACCTCATTAACTCCTCTGTGTAAATTTATTTATGAGCACAAACTATTCCCCCTCCCTATCAGTTGTCTCCAGAAAGTAAGGAAGGAGTCATTGCATGAATGATCGGGCCCTATTTGCAGAAATATAACCTGTGTGTTTGTGCTGTCCTCATTCATCTGAGAAATCTTCCTTTGTGCTAGTAATTCTATTGAAGTAATTACAGTCTGAGGAGCCAAAGCATGTTATCTAGCCAATTCCCCTCACAAGATGTAATGCACAGCTGCAAAGCTCCAGGAGAGCACTGAAAGGCATCCTGAAACTTCACAGTAGTGGCAGGAGGGAAAGGGAGGACACCTGGCCCTTCTGGCATTCACCTAAGACTGAGTGGTTATGTTCAGAGAATGGGGAAGGGGAAGGAGGGACAGGGTTGCAGTCAATCTGTTTATGCTTCCATTTAATCTTTAATCACCTCAAAGGAATTTTGTGATCTGATGATTTTTTGAGCTGTTGGAGATGGCTGGGAAGCCAAGAGTTACTAGTTTTCTGCGCTCCTATAATGGATCCTGGATTCCAAAGCAAAACTCTGCTTTCCTTGCTCTTTCCCAGGGTATGTTCTTTTCCCCATCCCTCTGAAAAGATTCTCCTCCACAACAGGGCCAGATTATCTCACTTTCCATCAAGACTATTCCCACTGCCCAAACTAGTTCAGGCAGAGTTCATTCTGATGCAAAGAACACAACACTGGTGTGCTGCAGGAATCAGTGTTACTGAAGATCTCAAAGCTGTGCAGGTATGGTCCCACTGTCTGGCTCAGGATGTGTAAACAAGTTTCAGTAATGTCTACTGGATGCAGGCAACCCATAGGAGGCTATAAAAGCACCACAGCCTTGGATCACCTTGAGGCCCCATCTTTGCAGAGGCAACCCATGAGGAGTTATGTAGATAGCTCAGCCCCAAGATGTCCATTAGCCACAGACCAAACAGCATAATACTGCATCATTCAAAGAACCAAAACCTGATCTAAGCTTTGAAATCCCTTGACAGGTAAGATGCTCTGAGTCTCAATCCAAACCACTATTCAGTTGCTTGAGAAAGTAAGATAAAGAGAAGCTGGAGGGCTTCAGTGTCAGTTTCAGCAGACAGCCTTGTCTGTCTAGATGGTATAATCCACTTAAGCATAGTCTTGCCCACAGTCATGTGAATCAGGATAAAAACCCTAAGACGCAGGTTAGGAACTGGAAATTACCTTCCAATGTTGCATCTTGCCTACAAGGAAATGCTTCCCCCTTGGTCAGGATGCCATCCAAGGTCACTTTTCTGAGGCTGAAAGTCCTTCCCTGGAAGAGTGAGTATTTAGCTTGCTGTCAGTTTGTAACCATAGATGAGTAGATTTAGTGTATTCTTTTTTTTGTTGTTGTTTTTTAAGATGAAAACCTGCAACAGTGGCATATTAGATCTGGAACTAAAGTTGAGATTAATTGTTTCCTCGAGCCTTGCACTTAAGCCTGTAAACAGAGTTCAAGCAAATCACCGGCTTGAACCTTGCAGTTTAGTATCTTTTTGTCACAGCCACTTTTGCTAGAAGGGCAGAGCAGAGTGGAAGTTAATTCCAGAAATCCCTTCTAAAAGAATCCCACCAAGCATGCCCTGCACTTCCAGAGAGCTGGGCCAGCCTGGCAGAGCAAGCCACAGCTGTGGAGAGCTCATTATCAGAGCTCCCAGCTTGTGTCTAGGTAGGACTGCTTTGTAATTGCTCTCTGAGTTGGCAAGGACTGGCTAGGAGCATGACACGCAAGCAAGGGGTAGGGAATCTGGTCCTCCTCCTATGGCTTCAGTGCTTCCTAGACATGCTGAAGAAGATGATTCAAGAGATACAGTTCAGGCTGTAGATCAGCTATCACGGAGGACATACACAGACCTAGAGACTAGAGAATGCGGGAGGGAAAATGTCTCCAGAGGCACAAAGCTGAACAAGTAGCTTCAGTTCTGGCATTTCCTAACATTTCAGTGAATGCCTCTGAAACATAATCATCCTTTCATCCTGTTCATGTACAGAAAGAGAATGGATGCAAGTAACAACAAGGCTTATTTCTTATTTCAAAGCATTTTCTGTTACAGTTTGGGGTTTTTTTCTGTCAGGACACCATAACTACACCCTACAACAAGCTTCAACTTCCCGACTCTGAAACCATCAACAACCACACCTCATTCAAGGAGAAAACAGATCTCTGGCTAGGTTCCCTCTGCAGCACTCGCTTTTGAAGGAAGGCTGTTTGACACAGTATACCTGAAAGCATCAATAAACACGACACAGTATGCCTGAAAGCATCAATAAACACGAGTGCAGAGACCTGGGCTCAGAAAGCAGCATTGACAGAGCCTCTCACACCAACCCAAAGTAATCTGCGTAGCGAGCAGATTGTTTACATCGAATCATTAAGCCATTAGATGAGAAACAGGGCAAGATCCAGGCTGTTTCAATCCCTGCATGAAAGGCAAGAGGACTAGTTGGAATCTACGGGTGTAAATCTGGAGGAGGTCTGCCTGCTTGCTGCTTTATAGACTAATGGAGTACAGCTGTTACCATGTTCTAGTGAGCCCTGGGCAGAGATTAGAGAGCATGTACAGTCCCACCAGTACAGATGTTGTGTGCAGTCAGTGGAAATTTGGTCAAATACAGTGTAATTGCTGAAGTAATTAAAGCTCATTACTGAAGGTAAACATAGCTGCCAAAGTTAGTGCTCCTGAAGGAGTAAGTGACATTCCCTATTTATCCACACCGGAA
The DNA here is from genome assembly GCA_033816785.1 of Picus viridis. Classification (NCBI taxonomy): domain Eukaryota; kingdom Metazoa; phylum Chordata; class Aves; order Piciformes; family Picidae; genus Picus; species Picus viridis. Next base: position 10,757,518 of record CM066579.1, read on the forward strand.
CCAAAAGAGATCATTAGGGCACAAATGAATTCTGGGCTGTCAGGGTAGGAGTACTTTAATGAGAAAATAGTTACAAGAGGGTTTAATGTGTTTATAGACATGTGATTTGTGATAATAATGAAAATAAATAAATAAGTAGAGAGGAATAGGTCATCGGAAATGACTGGAGCACCTTCCCTGTGAGGACAGACTGAGAGAGTTGGGGCTGTTCAGTCTGGAGACGAGAAGGCTCCGAGGAGACTTTATTGTGCCCTTCCAGTATCTGAAGGGGGCTACAAGAAAGCTGGGGATGGACTTTTTAGGCTGTCAGGGAGTGATAGGACTGGGGGGAATGGAGCAAAACTAGAAATGAGTAGATTCAGATTGGATGTTAGGAAGAAATTCTTCCCCATGAGGGTGGTGAGAGACTGGCACAGGTTGCCCAGGGAGGTGGTGGAAGCCTAATTGGAGGTTTTTGCATCCAGGCTGGATGTGGCTGTGAGCAACCTGCTGTAGTGTGAGGTGTCCCTGCCCATGGCAGGGGGTTTGGAACTGGCTGATCCTTGAGGTCCCTTCCAACCCTAACAATTCTATGATTCTATGACTGTATTTCCAGACGGGGGAGGGGAGGGAAGGGGTGAGGAGAGGAAAGGAGGGGAGGGGAGGAGAGGACCATGGACATGTATACAGAACAGGTATTTAAGATTTGCCGCTGTACACATAGAAGTACATATGGGTACATATAGAAGTACATACAGGTTCACATTTATGTCTATGGCCATCCTACATGTCTACAATGCATACAGAGAAAACCCTGTGTAGATACACCTCCACCTGCATCCAGCACTACAATTCTACCTTTAGACATTTATATGCACATTTATATTTTGTGTTTGTGCACAGATGCCTAAATGTGAATTAACATCTGTAGATATGTGTATAACATGAGGTATATGTCTAAGTTCTTGTTGTGGTAACTGGAGTTAGGACAGGTGTCCACATGTAGCTGTCTACAATGACCTGTGACATCCTCAAGTATCCAAGACAGCCACATCGGTCTGCCAGCTGTGACACAGGATCTCTGGGAGATTCATGGCCTTGTGAATTCATCTTTCCGGAGGTCACAGGTGCTTATTTTCCAGAGTCTCAAATTAAATTAGTGTCATGTGTTTAGACAATTAAACCCAGCTCCCAATCAATGGATTCCTCAAAGCTGCTCAGCTGAACTTAGAGCGAACACCATTCGTTCACCTGAACAGCTCTCAACACTCCGCTGACTGTACTGACTCAATTGCCATTGATTGGTAAGGAAGCTGAGGCAGGCAGCACATCTATCAACATCTATATGGAAACACCAGCATTTAGCAGCCTTAATCTGCAGCAGAACCACGACTGTTGATGCAGAGGTATGAATTCTGCAGTAACCAGGAAAAAATTGTCATCTTTTACCCAGCCAACGACACTGAAAGCACACAGTGGAAGTGGAGACCTCTTTAGCTCTGCAAAACCTGTGCCTGCTGCACCTCTAAGTGAAAATAAAGGGGGGAAGCCAACAATTTCAAGTATTTTTACAAGTTTTTCAGTGATTGACCAGTTGCATACCTTGACTGATTTATGTTTACCTACACAATACACAGGCAAAAGGCAATCATCTTGTCACAGCTGAATTTATCCCGCTGGAGACCACTTTAGCTCTGCAAAAACTGTGCTATCTACAGCTCTAAGTGGAAAAACAATTTCAGGTGTTTTTTACATGTTTTGTCAGTGATTGACCAGTTGCATACCTTGTCTGATTTATGTTTACCTATTCCAGCATGCAGGTAAGAGGCAATCATCTTGTCACAGCTGAATTTACCCACCGTTGCCCTATTCTGGATTAGGAGTTCTTTTACATCTGAGTGCTCTTACTATGCCTCCAAGCAAAGAACCATCTTCATCTCTAAGAGAAAATTAGTGTTTTCTGAACAGTTTGTTTAGAGGAGTCTATAAAACTGTTGACATTTTCACAGTGAAGATTTTCTTGTATTCAAATTCCTCCTCAGCCTCAGAAAGCTCTCTTTAAAAACAAGGAAAAATCATCTGAAATTGGTGCATTCACACCATTCATCCAATGCACCACTTAGCAGCAATTCCTGCTGCTCTAAGCTCACTGCTGCATCTCTGCAATAGGTCACCTTGTCTGGACTGAGGGAATAAGAAATTCCCTTCCTGTGCGCTGGCACTTTGCTGCTTGCATATAAGGAGAGGTGCCACCAGCGCAGGCAGTCCTTTATTCAAAGAGCTAACTCCAAAACCCACGCACTCCCCATGTGATTAAGCTGAACCTGACTTTGTGATTCAGCAAAGTACATTTCACACTTGCTAGCTAACTTGCATCTCTGAATCTGAACGCTGTCACAGACTCAAATTGGCTCGTTAAAGGTTTGCTTTTGCTTTGCCCTAAGAGCAAAGCCGCCGGTCTGTTCTCATACTGATCCTGGTGCTTTCAAAGTGCGCTTTTGGGATATAGAGACAGCTAAGAATTAATATAGCTTTGCAGGGGAAATAAAAAGAGCACTACCATGCCCTAGTCTGCAAGACAGCACACTGAGGAGAAACACTGTGTGCCTGTTGACAGCCTGGCAAGGCTATTGCCATCAGCAGAGGCACAGCTGGAAACCTGCCTAGATTTTCCAGCAAGAGAAGAGCCATGAAGCTGGGTGGCACCTGTAGATCAAGCAACACGTGCAGTCCTACGTGAGCCAGTGATTTAGCAATGGAGAAGGTTTTCATCTGCTGTATTTGTCAGATCTCTAGTTTGGCTGTGGTGATTTTAGGCGATGCCTTTAAAATTTAGCTGCAGATTTTGAGCAGAAAAGTAGAAAAATATAAATAAATCACTATTGGGTGTAAAAAGGAAAACAAATGATTGTTCTAAACAAATTCATTGGATGAATGTCTGGGATAAGAGAAGCTGCATCATAAACCTGAAAGGTGGTTGTAGCCAGGAAGGGGTTAGTCTCTTCTCCCAGGCAACCAGCACCAGAACAAGAGGACACACTCTCAAGCTGCACCAGGGGAAGTTTAGGCTGGAGGTGAAGAGAAAGTTTTTCACAGAGAGAGTTGTTAGCCATTGGAATGTGCTGCCCAGGGAGGTGGTGGAGTCACCATCCATGGAGGTGTTCAAGAGGGGACTTGACGTGGCACTTGGTGCCATGGTTTAGTAGTTATGAGGTCTGTGGTGACAGGTTGGACTTGATGATCTTTGAGGTCTCTTCCAACCTTGGTGATACTGTGATTCTATGATAACAATTCTTCACATTTCACTTCCATTCCTGTTCTTTTTCTCTTCTCTTCTGATCTTGGCTGCTTTGCTTCGCCTGGGAGAAGATAATGCACTTCTGGCTGGCCTTGAGATAAGACTAACCCACTGCTTTCTCTCAGCTTCTCTTTCTCTCTGCTAGTGGGTTGGGATTGGGAGGGGGCAGTGGAGCAGCTTCCCTGGTCTTTTTTGACCAGGGCGGGTTTGTGTTATTTGCTAAGTGTAAATATCTGTATAATACTGTAAATCCTGTATATTTTGTACATATTCATTGCATTCCATTGCAGAGTGTAGTTTTTGCCTGTAAATACAGCTTCATTTGCTTCTGAGTTGGTCTGGCTTAAAAGCTGATGCTGGGGGAAACTTCAACCCACCACATTGGCCTTGCACAGACAAGAGCTAGGGAGGAGATAATTAGATCAGGGGTTGTATCTGCTCAAACCTACCACCCAAAGTGCTTGCTCTGAGGTGGGGGAAGACCTTTTCTGGATTAGGAATTTCTGTTTCCCTGTCACCCTTTTTTTTTTTTTACCTCTCCTGCAGGCAGAATTCCTTTGTGTATTGCTAACTGCAAACTCAAGAAATTATCTTCTGTAAAAGCAGTACTGGAAAAAGATCATTTGGTTGAGCCACTGGATCACATCAGTAGCTGCCCAACAAAGAGAAGATACAAGAACTATGCATTGCCCTCTTATTTGGCTGCTATTTCAGCTTTGTTATTATTAACATGAAAATTGCAATTTAAATTGAAACCCAAACCAAACAAGTCATTGCTCATCTTTTCTTGGATGAGAGAAGCCAGTGGTCACCAAAAGCCAACGGAAAAGAGATGGTAAACCATTTAAAAAGTCCTTTCAGTACTTTTTCCAAGCATGCAGTTCCCCAGCAAACCACAGGTTTGCAGCTGAATGACACTGCATTGAGATATTCTCCCAGAAGAACAGCAGATGTGAGAGGGATGACATAATCCTGTTTTACCACACAGCCAGGGTGTCAGTGCCAAGAGCTTCAGCGAGGACTGTTTGCATCCCTGGTTAGCAAAGGGCTTTGGGACTGCAGGCCAGCTAACTGCAAAACATGCTGTGCTCACAGATTCTCTACAAACACACACAATGTGGGAAAGCAGAGTCTGCTCCCTGCCTGCCAGCCTGCCTAGCTGATCTCTGGGTTTTTTTCCTTCTCTTTTTAATTACTTATGGCTTTATGAGCCGCTGAATTCAGGTCATAATTCAGAACAAAAGGCTTAAAGCAGCTAGTCATTACACTCAAGAAAAGGGTCATGAGATAGTCTCAAGGTTATTTGGTCCTTACCTTTTGGGCTGAGATGGATGGTAAAAAGAGCTCTTGTAAGGTGGCAACTCTTGAGTTGATGGCATTGACACCTGCTCTACCAAACTCAGTGCTGTCCCTCTCCTCTAGTAAGTTTCATAATATCAACCATCTGCTCCTACACTGCTGCATTTATTTTCTCTGCACCTACCAAGGAGCTTTATATTCTAAAGATCACATGGAACTATTTTTAAATTATTGTTTTTCTCTCCATCCTTCAGCAGTTATGAAAGCCTCTTTGTGTGTCTCTGTGTGTGTGTATGCATTTGGAATCTACTTCGACACATAGAATTATTCTTCAGGGTAAAAATCATCCTGTGAAAGGGATTTGAAGGATCCAATCTCACTGACTCTAGTGGAAGACCAGACACTAAACAGCTCCAAGAGTTTGGAGCACCCTCTTTCTGTCTACCCTAAAGCTGCTCTGGAGACAGGAAAAGCAGCACAAAATCTTGGAGCACATTCAGGAGGTTAGAAGCAGAGGCATCCAAGAGAATGCAGCATATCCTCAGATCACAGAGCTTCAGCATTGTCCCTGGGCCATCAGCACATCCCTCTTTACAACCTTCTTCCCAGGCATCTCCTCTGGGAAGCATACTTCTGCTGGCTGACTTGGTTTGCAGCTGCAGAAACACAGTCCTGGGAAGGGGTTTTGGCAAGCTCCTAGCTCCTGGGCTTTCTTGTTGCTGAATCCCAGGGTAGCCAAGAATCTGTCTACAGGGGCCTGAGTTGAATGGTCCATAAGCAGCATCTGTCCTTCTCCAAACTGGAGAAGGACAGACAGGATGAAGCTGGAGTGGGGTGGCTCAGGGAAACCAGGTGGAGCAGATAGTGTCAGTTGTTTGTAAAACTCCTGCGGCTGAGTGGCGTCCTACAATGCCCTGCAGGTAGTGCTGTAGCTCACCCACAGCACAGTCACACAGCTCCTCTCTGCAGCCACACAGTGGACTCATGATCCCCGTGGCAGCTGCACTTTGAGACTGGGGCTCACAGAACAGAGCAAGTCACTGATTTGCAGAGCTGCTGGGGATGAATCAAACTTCCTGCCTCCCTGAGGTGACCTCCCACTTCCCTACTACTCTCATGTACCCAGACCTCTCTTGCCAGGCATATGCCTCCAGCACAGTCCCAGGCACAGGACACAAAATGTCTTCGAGTGACTTACCTGGGAATGCTGATTTCTAACACAGATTTTTTTTCCAGAGAAATAGAGTACAACAAGGATGGTAGATGCAGGGGACCTGCTTGTTGCTGATTGAAACACACTCCAAATATATTTAGGTGAAACCCAGACCTCAGCCTGCCTGAAGATGAGCCACATTGCCAGTTAGCTCATGTGTTTTAAAAGCAGCAATAACAAAATCTCATCTGAGAAAAGCAATTTGGTATCGGAACCTCAGAAAGGAGAAGGAGGCAGAAGAAGAAAAGCAGCAGAACCCTTGTTCTATTTTTCTCCAAAGAATTTATTGATAGCAGTAACAATATCTGATTCTGATGGAGAGCTTTTTATCCACATCACTAGAGCACTTTATGAAAACAAGGTCACACAGAAGATGAAATTACTTTTGGTTTGTTTATTTTTTTCCCTCTGGTGGTAGGTGGCTTACAGCTCAGTTCATTCTCATCCTAAGATCCTGCTTTCCTGGAATCAGTCTGACAGAAATGAGTCTTCCCCACACCTCCATGAATCTGACAAAGACTTTACCCAGACTGCCCAGCAAATCCATGCTTGATTTTTGTGTGTGTGTGTACAAGGCTTGATTCTCTTTGCCTGGAGTCATCAGGTGCTGCAGTTGTACACCGCCGCCTGGCTCGGCAGGCTGTGCTCAGCTATGCATTCAGAGCACTGCGCAGGTCTGAATTCTTCTGCATTCAAAATAGATCTTTCTCATGATCTGGAGGGTGGAGTGATGCTGGGAAAGTTGGATGGTCTTCTGTATTGATATAGAAATAGAGTAAGCTGCTTGCCAGATGGACTTGTTTGCAAGCTTGCCCACTTCTGACACGAACCAATTAATTTGCAAGGAGGTTTTCTGGTAAACCAGTAAACCCAAACAAAATAAACTAACGTGATACCCGCACTGCCACCTCGTGTAGGCTCCGACCATTGCAGATGTTTCCTACAGGAGCTTTACGTTTTAGCAGCGCTGTGTAACACGAAAGTTACCAATAGAGCAAATATCCTTAATGGCTGCATATGATACACAGGGCACTGTTGCCCTGCGCCCCTTCCAGAGCCAGGCCTTCTGACCCAGCATCTCCAGGAACAGAAATACTTCTGGATCTGATTTGTGAGTGGACTTCCATGTCACACAGTGACAAATTCAGTGGTGCAACGTAATTTCTTATTGCAAATGAAGAAATGGAAGGAAACGCTGCAGGAAAATGAGGAAGACAAGGAGCTGTAGGGCGTGAATGGTTCCCCTGGAAGAGAATGGTCAAGGCAAAAGGAGCAGTAAGCTAAACCAGCAGGAAGACCACCAAGCAAAAACACCAAAAAGATCAGCAGCAAACAAAAAAATACATTATAAAAAAAAAATAAATAAATAAAAGTGAAATGGGGGAAAGCTTGGAAATGGAAATGGCTTCATCTTGCTGTTTGCCACCTCGAGGCCTGACCTAGGCGTTGTCTTCTGCACTCCAGTAACACCCTTAAATTTTTATTGCATTGTCTCTGAAAGCAGAGATGATGTTCAACAACCTGTCAATCTTCCAGATGAATCCTCTGAAGACTTGTTTGCAAGGCTGAGCACTGCTGAGGGAGACAAGAGAGCTGTGTCATTGTGTGACCAGGGACACACAGTTCACATCAGTATGAAGGTCTGCAACCCTCCTGCCTTCTGCCTGCCCTCTTTGCCTGCTCCACACACGCACAGGGGTGGAGGTAGCCATGAGCTCACTGAAGCAAGACCTGATGCCAGTGTGGAGCTCTCTGGAGTGCTGCTGGAACAGTGCAAACCTCTGCTTTGAACAAATCACGCCAAAACTGAGGCAGATGTAACCATTGCAGGAATTAGGGAGCATCAGACCACGTACCAACAGGATCAGTGAAAACAGAAATCAGGGAATGCAGAGCAATTAATTTCCCTGTCAAAGGATGTTTGAAGTTTACAGGAACCCAAGGGCAGAGTGGACAAATATGGCAACAGAAATCCCCAGGTATGACCAGAGATACGCACAAATCATGAAGGGCATGTCTGGATCAGCAAAGTAAGTAACCCAGCATCCCCCGTGGCAGCCAGTCTGACATCAGCATTGTCTAGATGTCCTAAGAAGGGCTCCCAGGAATCCTAGCAGAAACCAGCAAGCAGAATGAAGCTATCAGCTTCTAAAAAGCCGATATCACATTGAATTTGTTTGGCTTAACAGAGCCATGTTTTGGCCATGGACTAATCTTTTCCATAAAATTCAGTGTAACTAACCACCATCTTAGTTGAACTGGGTTTTTTTCACTATGCTGGCAAATACTTGGTTTGAATAGAAACTGTAAGGTGTTGGAGGCTTATTTTTCTAGGAAATCAAGAATTATGCCATAAGTTCACAAAGCCTGATACAAAGTCAAGTTTCCCAAAACTTCAGACAGGCTGTGGTTGGAACCATCTCTCCCTCCCTCCTTCCCAGAAACATTACATGTAGATAGCTGCCCTTCTCCTCCTTTCCACCCAGCAGTCAAACCAGAGTGACAAAGTCTGGGCCGAAACTGCCTTTCACTGCAGCTACAATGCTCCTGCTGGCTCTAAGAATGGCAATGGAGAGCAAGAACTGTGACACCTGCAGTCATACACAGCACTCAAGACACTCAACAGTCACTATTCTGCATGCCCTTGAATAACAGCAAGGAAAAAAGCTAGGAGAAGCTCTCCCTTATCACAGGTTTAGCTTTCAAACCTTCTTTTCATCCTGTCATTGTAGAACTAATTCCTTTCTCTCTCATATTCAGTCTTCCCTTTTTTTTTACTTACTGCACTCAGCATAATAATGATCCCCATCACTTCAGTTTTGATTGATTCATGTTTTTTCTATCACAGTGCAGAAGTTAATGCAAGCTAAGTTGTCACTGTAGTATTTGTCACTATAATACACAGGGGCAAAGCCAACCACCTGGCAAGCCTTCAAGGCTTTTTTTAACAAAACATTTTGGTCCACCACACTTTTCTGTGGAAATGGAATCGTTTTATCAGCTTAGCCATGGGAAATAGAAGTTTGGGTAGAGAGAAAAACAGAGTGACCTACTAAGTGTCCAGTACTGGGCCCTTCACTTTAGGAAAGAATTTGGCTTGCTGGAACATGTCCAGAGAAGGGCAACAAAGCTGGGGAGGGGTTTGGAGCACAGCCCTGTGAGGAAGAGGCTGAGGGAGCTGGGGTTGCTTAGCCTGGAGAAGAGGAGGCTCAGGGGAGACGACCTTACTCTCTACAACTACCTGAAGGGAGGTTGTAGCCAGGTGGGGGTTGGTCTCTTCTCCCAGGCAACCAGCACCAGAACAACAAGACACAGTCTCAAGCTGTGCCAGGGGAGGTTTAGGCTGGATGTTAGGAAGAAGTTCTTCATAGAAAGAGAGATTGGCCATTGGAATGTGCTGCCCAGGGAGATGGTGGAGTCACCATCACTAGAGGTGTTTAGGAGGAGACTGGATGGGGTGCTTGGTGCCATGGGTTAATTGATTAGATGGTGTTGGGTGATAGGTTGGACTTGATGATCTCAAAGGTCTTTTCCAAACTGGTCAATTCAATCAATTCAATTCAATTCAATTCAATTCAATTCAATTCAATTCAATTCAATTCAATATAATTCCATTCCATTCCATTCCATTCCATTCCATTCCATTCCATTCCATTCCATTCTATTCTATTCTATTCTATTCTATTCTATTCTATTCTATTCTATTCTATTCTATTCTATTCTATTCTATGTGTCAGTCTATTCTATTCTATGTATCAGTAAGTGGCTTTGCTCACAGCCTTTCAATTATGCTTATCTTCTTTGTATATCTCTGACTTTTTTTTTTTGTTTCAGAATGAAAGGAAAAACTATTCTGGAAATAGAGGAAAAAAAGCAGCAAAAAACTATTCTGGAAAGAGAGGGGGAAATATCCTGCTTCAAGGATAATCAAGTATAGCTGATAAACCCCAAAATGCTGTCTGAGGGCACGTGTTTGAATGACTCTTTAAAACTATAGAAATTATGGAAATTGACAGATTTATTGCAAATGCTTCTTTCTTGAGTGCTATTTGACATGTAGAGTTAGAGTTCACATCAATTTGCTCAGCATCACTAATGTGACCTGCATATACATTACCTGCAGAGCTCCTAAATCCATATAATGTATCTGCATTGGTGGGCAGTGGATTAAGGAAATGAGATTAGCTTGATGCTAATGTAACAGTGTCTAAATAAATTACTTCAGCTTCAAGACATCAGACAAGATAACATCCCAGCCAAAATACATCACACTGCAGCATCTGGTAGAATTTTTACTGTAGGATATAAAGGGAAATAGATGAACATAGTCATGAAATCTAAAAATCTCTGAGCATCTACTCTTTGCTAATTGAATTAGTATCTTGTTTTCCCATTAATCAGTATGTCATGTCTCTTTCTGATCCTATTAACCAGGTGTAGTGAGACACATTTCCAGCTGTCTCTAGCACAAACACCTCCTTCTGTGCAAAATGCAGAAATATTTTCCTCTCCATCAGTCTCTGTTTACAGCTCCTCTTGCATCATGTGGAACGACTTTGGTTTAAATTAGATGTGCCAGTGCAGGGAAGTGCAAACATCTGCTGTGTAGCAGCTAAATCTCATTGAACCATCGTGATCAAAAAGAGGAGAGGCATCCTGGACAGGTCTCCATGACACAAATTAAAAACATCTTTCGAGGCATATCTTAAAGTCTGAGCTTCACAAAGCCAGTGCAGACTGAAATATAATATAAAGCATCAGTTCCATTCCTTGTCCTTCTATCCAAACACCACTGCAAGAAAAAGCCAAAGTCAATCATTAGGGTACCCTATTTGCTCTATTATTTTTTTTTCACCTCTCTATCTCCAGTTCTCAGGTACCTTTTGCACTTCCTCACACGATTTAAAAGCCTATTAACACAAACAATTGCTGCAGCTTTATCCTGGGAGGATGGTGTGTGGCTGTGAACCCACTGCTGCACCTGTATGATAATCAGCAAGCTGGCAGGCTGTGACAAGCCAGACCCCTGAGAAAAGGATTTGACTACAGGTTCCATAGCCCACAGCTTCCAGCAGGAGCAACTGGAGCTCTGTGTCTGTGCAGCCAGGGCTGTAGAATGCTCTGATTCTTCTTCCTCTTGTCTAATTTAGGTTGATCAAAAGGGGAACGTCTAGTCTTAGGTTACTCTCCTAGGTGTCTTTTCTAATCAGTGGAAAAGGACAGGCAATATCAGAGGATGCCTCATCTTATCCTAAGGTGGAGGTCTGACTCAGGTGGCATCAGCTACTTTTTGGAGACTGCTCATTTGACTACTGAAGAAGCTGAAGTCATTGCCTCAAATCAAACCTCTAACCTTTAGGAGATGAGAAAATGAGACACAATTTCTTCCCGCTCCTCGGTTGTCCTCCTGGACCTGATCCTGCTGAACAGAATAGTTATGTGCAAAGCAGTAAATACAAATAATGATAAACCTGCTAGAACCTCCAAAAGTAAGGTTGTATTGATTTGCTCCAGCTAAGGCTTCATGATGTCAGGCTACTCAGTCTGAGAAGAGAAGGCTCCCACGAGACCTTATTGTGGCCTTCCAGTATCTTAAGGGAGGTACAAAAAAGCTGGGGAGGTACTTTTTAGGGTGTCAGGTAATGATAGGACTAGGGGGAATGGAAACAAAACTAGAAATGGGTAGATTCAGATTGGATGTTAGGAAGAAATTCTTCACTATGAGAGTGGTGAGACACTGGCAGAGGTTGCCCAGGGAGGTGGTGGAAGCCTCATCCCTGGAGGTTTTTGCATGCAGGCTGGATGTGGCTCTGAGCAACCTGCTGTAGTGTGAGGTGTCCCTGCCCATCCAGGGGGCTTGGAACTGGCTGATCCTTGAGGTCCCTTCCAACCCTGACAATTCTATGATTCTGTGTATGCCTGACTGAGAAATGGCATTGCATCACAGGCAGTTTAAAAACTACTGTGTGGGCATTACCTAGCTGTCAGCCTATCTTTTGGTTCCCTTTGGGATACAGACATTCAATTCATGAATTTATGAAGAAGGGGACAGAAGAACTTTCGTAGCTCATGGCAAGCACTTCCTGGGTTCTGTCCTGATGCTGTGTTTAAAGATGTGCTTTGATTTTTAACAAATGACCCAAAACTAAATGGAAATTTAAGGCAGGGAAACCAGATTAATGTTGCTACGAGAGGTCATGGAGGTGAAGAAGAGGATAGGGAAGTACTGCATGATGAGGCAGGCAATGCAGGTTGAAACACTATGAAGGCACTGCTGTCCTAGCCAGCTGCCAAACCTTGCAGGGGCAAAGAAAAATGGAGAGGCTGCTTCTGGCTGATCAAGCCAGCAAGAAAGGGCATGCCTGTGTAACACGAGTGCCACAAAACCTGATGCTGTAGGCAAGTTGTCAAAGGGTTATTAACTATTATGGCAACTGTTGGATCCACACAGTCTGAGAGGTAGAGTGAAAGCCCTGTTTTGTCATCTGTGAAGATAATTAGTGACAGCTACAGAATTCATTGCTCTCCTTTGTCAGCTCCATGCCAGGCAGCACTGGATTTGTTGCTGTGACCGAGCAGATTCAGGGCTGCTAACAAATAAATGCAGTCAATAGGTGAAGTCTTCTAATAATCAGCCCTTGAGGAGCTGATATTTGGAGTTGGAGCCTGTGTTTATACATGACAGTCTCATGACAATAATGTCTATAGTTTAGCTGAAAGGATTCAGTCCAGATCTCCCAAGGTATTTAAGTATCTAAATCTTCCTATCATTCAAAAATCCAGATTCAGCTCTCTGCCTCTCTGCTGTATTGAATCAAACAACATCCTGTATGGAACTCTTACTACAGGAGAGGAAAGACTAACACTCCCTGCATAACATTCATGGAATAGTTCTTGTGAGTACAGGATTAAAGAAACACCAGAGGATGGCTTCAAGTGGTCATTTGGCTCATGGAGCAAACCTCCCCAGCTTCTCAGTTCTGTGTTTTCACAGACTTCCACTAGATTTGGAAACACAGCCCTTGCTCCTGGTACTTGCACAGATATTGGACTAACTTTTCAAAATGCTCAGCATCCTGTAGTCAAAAGAAGAGGTTTTAAATTGTCATATCTGCTCTCACTACATCTGCTTTAGAGTCTGGATGGGGTGCTTGGTGCCATGGTTTAGTTGATTAGATGGTGTTGGATGATAGCTTGGACTCGATGATCTCAAAGGTCTTTTCCAACCTGGTTAATTCTATTGTATTCTATTCTATTCTATTCTATTCTATTCTATTCTATTCTATTCTATTCTATTCTATTCTATTCTATTCTACTCTACTCTACTCTACTCTACTCTACTCTACTCTACTCTACTCTACTCTACTCTACTCTGTTCTATTCACTGACATAAATATGGTTAGTCCATGAATGGTGCATACACACTGACCTACTGAAGCAGAGCTTCCTGTTTGAGACTGAAGTAGAAGGCAGCACATCCATGCACGTGTTGCACTTTCATCAGCAGAGGGTTGCCAGAGACATGGCAGCATACAAATATGTTTCCCTTACTGATAGTATTAACTATAAACTATTAATAGGCAGTAGTAAGATACAGAGCAGTAGTAAGTCATGATACCAGTGCATATCCAACCCTTACAAAGTTATCTGAGCCCTTGACATACAAATTGTAAATCCATAACTACACCCCACATGATGTTGGTGCATGAAGACCTAACAGATGTTATGTTAAGCTATTAAACTGTTTATATGATTAGCTACATGGCACAAAACTCATAATTATTGCTTTCTCTGCCAGTGAAGTACAAGGGAGAGAAAATGACAAATTCCAATTAAAAAATCAGCAGACATTTGCATTATGCATGGCTAGGGAGGAGATAGATTGAATTCCCCTTCAGGCAGTGCTAATGCTGCTCAGGTTCTATTATTCAGACTGTCTTGTCTCTCAGTCTTAGCAGCACAATTCTTCTGTGTCACATTACAGCATTTTTAACTTCTTTTGACTCTTGGACTTCCTTTGCTCCATCATCTCCATCTGCTGTTAAAAGGGCATGTTTGAGTTAGAACTGTCCTGGAGATCACAGAGGGAGGAACAGAGCAGTCTGGAGATGCTTCCCTGGTGGGAAGAGAGCTGTGCTAGCCCCGAGACTGTCACATACAGTTGTGGCACTAGCTTTGATTGGTAGGCATTGCATAGCCTATCACACATTGGTGTTACACAGACACAGTATTGGAGTCCAAGCCATAGCTACAATAAAATATAAAACACTGAACCACCGATACTCCAAGGGCAAAGAAGACTTTGCTCTTGTGTGCTGCATGAAATGTTTTGAGAATTAAAATTGCAGCAAATGGCTTAGAATCCTAAGTGGAAAACAATGAAGTAATTCATCACACCAAGGATATGCATGAAATGGTTACCTCATATTTTTTCGCAGAGAGGAAGAGAATGAAGCTCTGCTGCTTTAGAGTAAACACTTCCAATTCTTTGGTATCTTTCTGCTTTGCATTAGTACAAAGGTTCAATGAGTTTTTCATCAAGCTAGCTTCAAACTTACTTTTGTTCCTCCACTGTGGACTTAAGCTTTCATATCCTGATGGTTTGCAATCCTGCAAGGTGCTGGAATGGAGGAACTGGAGCCCTATCACAGCAAAAACGCAGAGGTGTGAGCACTACATCAGCAAATTTGGTGGATAGCTTTGCTGCCCTTAGCCCAGTCCAGGTTCACAGGCTATGAAACTGGAATAACTAAAAGGGAAGAGGGAAAAAAAAACACCAACCCAACCACAAAATGGATTCTTGCATGCAGCTACAACAATCCTGTGTCTTCTAAAAGATCAAAGGTAGTTTTATACAGATAGGTGTGTAGCTAAACTGCTTCCCTTCCAAATTATGCTTATTATTTTGATCATTAATTTCATGGTATAGGTATAAATTTTCCTTTGTTCTCAATACATTATCAGAGTGGGGGAAAAAATGCCCTTTTATGAGATATAATTCCAGAAGCATTTAAACTGCACACCTAAGCAGCTGGAAATGCATATACAGACATCCTCTAATTATAGACAAGAAATTATACATGAGCTATTTATTTAGCAAACACAGAAGCTAAATTCCAGGAGAAATGCATTATCTCTGTGTCTAAACATACCCTGTATTTATATCCATAAAATACAATATTGTCTGTCAGAATATCAATGCTCCAGAACTAATGAAAGGTTGCCAAATCTCAGGAAATCTTACATAGAATCATAGAATCAATAAGGTTGGAAGAGACCTCAAAGATCATCAAGTCCAACCTGTCACCCAAGACCTCATGACTACTAAACTGTGGCACTCCTCTTGAACACCTCCAGGGATGGTGACTCCAGCACTTCCCTGGGCAGCACATTCCAACAGCTAACAACTCTCTCTGTGAAGAACTTTCTCCTCACCTCCAGCCTAAACTTCCCCTGGTGCAGCTTGAGAGTGTGTCCTCTTGTTCTGGTGCTGGTTGCCTGGGGGAAGAGACCAACCCCTACCTGGCTACAACCACCCTTCATGTAGTTGTAGACAGCAATAAGGTCTGTCCTGAGCCTCCTCTTCTCCAGGCTAAACCACCCCAGCTCCCTCAGCCTCTCCTCACAGGGCTTGTGCTCAAGGCCTCTCCCCAGCCTCGTTGCCCTTCTCTGGACACGTTCAAATGTCTCAATGTCCTTCTTAAATTGAGGGGCCCAGAACTGGACACAGGACTCAAGGTGTGGCACTTTTTCCCTCTAAGGACTATACCTTGACTTGGCTGTGAACAGGTGCCTTTCACATCTGTTCCAAAATACCAGAGCCTACACAATGCAAAATTAATTTCCAAGCTAGAATTCTAGTGACAATCCTGGATGCTTAATGAAGGTCAGCTTGGGACTCCAAGTTGTGCAAGGTAGGAAAAAATTAGCACAAGCAGAAAAAATAGTTCTTCAAGAGTAACACAGCCAGGCTAGTGACAAAAAAAAACCCCAAAGAAGGTATACTTTGCACACATTGTGGTAAAATTAGTCAGTAAAGTTGGTGTAACACTCTGACTAATGAGGTAGTTACAACACAGGCACTCAGCAGCTTTAAGGAAAGGTCAGATGCACACAATGAAATGAGTACCACAAGGTCTTCCCCTCCTCAATGTAAGGGGTTGGATCCAAGCAGTGTCTCGATCCTTTCAATCCCTTCATTTGTGATTTATCATTAAAAAGGTTTCCTCCTTGAAAGGCAACAGAAGTCCAGATTTGTATGCAGGGGGAGCTGCAGGGACCGAGCTGTTGTTTTTGTTCAGCTATTGTCCAAGCAGCCTCTGTGCAGCAGTAGATATTGATAATCTGGTGTGTTTTAGAATAAGTGTGTTATCTCCTAGAGAACAGCATGTTTGATACAATTCTAGGGGGATATATGAAACACAAGTTTCATGTGAGGAGCTGCCAGGGGAGGTAAGTGACAAGCTGCGTTCGCTGCAGTCGGTCTGCTCAGGAGCACACTACAGAAAACAATCAAACCTCCACCTTGATTGGATCTCTCAGTGCTAGCAAATTAAGCAAATAAAAATGAGAACATAAGAAAAAACCAAACCACCAAAACAACAACAGAAAAACCCAACACACCAACTTTCTGGATGCCCTGAACTGTGAGAGCCCTGGTGTGCCTGCACGTGTACAGGAGTGTTTGCAGTCACAAAATCAAGGCCGTTTAGTCAGGGCCATACCCAGCACTCCATATAAATTTCATTTGGTCAGGATCACATAACACGTTGAGCCATCAAGAGGGCATAAAAAGATGCCTTGGAGGTCGTTTTCCTGCAGCACAAGATTTGCTTTGGCTTTACACAGCCAATGCCACAATCTCGCTAGGTGCAAAATGTCACACAATGCACGGGAGGAAATTATCTGACTCTTTAAAACACAACCCAGGGAACCATAAACCTTGTGAAAAGTGATTCTTTCTCCTTTTCTCCCGCACTCCTTCCCCTGAATCCCTTGCTTTTTCATACCACATTTTGTAGGTGAGGCTCTTATTTTGAAAGCCATATTTATATTTGCAACAATAAACAACTATGAGAACACGCTGTGTGGCTGGAAACATGATAATTAGCTTCGCTGCAACATGAGAGCCTAAGGTGATGCAGTGAGGGATCAGGGCACACACAACACCTCCCTGAGCTAAAGAAACAGAAAACCTCTTCACAGCTCTCACTGCAACTCAAGCTCTGTGTGGTTTACTGTACACTGATGCCAGGTTTCCTTGTTCCTGCTTCTGAAATGAGTAGCTCATTGATGCTGCATTTGGAGATTCCTCTTGAAATGTTTCTATTTCAGTTAGACCACAGAAATGCTTGCAGATAAAGAGGGATAATAGACACAGCAGTGAGCCACACAAGAATGTTCAGGTGACATTTGAGCTGGATGTTGAAACAACAGACCTAAATCAGTGTCGGTTTTCTCACAGGTCAGCAAAAGAACCAAAGACAAAGCACTGATGTGAAGGATATAGTTCAGGCCAGCTGGAAGCTCAGCAAAACCCAAACCACAGAAATCAGCAGGATGAGACATTTCTCCCTGTAGCCTCAGTAGTGAAAGGAAGTATCTTGTCTGCCATAGTTTATTACTTTCTACAGAGGTACCTTATTAAAATACTCAACAATGAAGAGGGATAGAGTGGTATTTTATGTCCTTTAAAGGCCTTGTTATAGCCCTATTAACACACAATTCCTAGATCCATCAGGGGTCTACAAAGACCTTTTCAAAGGGGAGATGGATATGAGTCAAATTTTGGCTAAAAAATCCAATGACATTTTATGATAGCCCAGAGATTGGAGCAGTCAATTGCATAGGTCTGTGATGATAATATCATGCAATACCAGCATTTCCTAGTCATTTTAGAAGACTATGCACAAAATTACCTTCAGGGACTACCAAGCCTCATCTGGTACCCAGGTAACAGCAGACTTAACAGTCAGCATAGGATACCACTCTCTTCCAAGTCACACAATTACAATCATTGGGCAAGGAGCTCTCTTCAGTGCTTTGCTTAGGTTATTTGGGACTACATAAATGAAAAGTTGCTTTCTTGTGGGTTTCCCCAAGTGAGTTCAGAGATTTTCTTTCCTACATTGTGTTGGTTTCTTCTTGGTTGGATACTGTACTGAAGGACTGGTCCCTCATCCTTATCCAGACTGAAGGCATACAGTTCCTTTTTCATTTCTTCCTCCTGTCATAGCTGCTTCATGACAGGACAGGTATCCATTCCCACCACTCTATTGAGGAGAACTATTACCAAAGGGAGAAAGACCAAAAAGTGCTTTTTTCTGTCTCAGTCAGGAAGCCCATTTTCTGGTCACTTTTTTTCCATCTCCTCCTCCCCTTCCCCATCATTGCAGTTGTTCCCACTTCCCTCCCGTTCCTCTCCCAAGTGGAAACATGCTGATCAGTCTCTTGCATAACATCCCACTGGCAATGGCACCAAGTGAGTGTGAAGGAAAGGAATATTAGGCAAATGTTAATGGGGTTTAGTTTCCAATATAATTTAGTGCTGGAAACAATGAAATAAGCATGAATGGAGCTGACTGCCAGCTCCCCATCAACCAGCAGCCAGTGCTGCCTGAAGCCTGGTTCAGGAAGTGGTGTCCCAATGACAGGAGGGAGAAGGATGGAGACAGTGAGGGCTTGGGGAAAAAAATACAACATGCACAGGAACAGACTTTCCAGTCTGAAAGCAGCCTTAACTGGTGCCAAAGGAAGAAGTACTGAGAGGGATTTGTACCGACACAAAGAGGAAGGACCCAACAAAATGACATCCTGAGTCTAACCCTGAGGAAAGTGTTTAATGAAAAGAATAAAACTGTGTTGAAAGGCCAAAAGGTCAGGAAGCCAAACTGGGAATGTTGAATGGGTCTATCATGTCCAAATTACCTCCAGTGGAGACAGCCAGAGCACACACTCCCTCTACCCCAAAACAGAATTCCCCCTTGAGGTCTCTCCAGCTCCTTCTCCTCAGCACTGCTCCTGTGCATAGATGCACACTACCACCGGGTTGCTTTTGGAGGACATGCTGCTGCAGGAGACATGACACTGTGGCAGCAAAGTCAGCATCATGAGGCATTACTTGGTAGAAAATCCTGCTTCTTTTGCCTCCATGGTCCCTACCTGGAGACTGCTGTCCCAAGGCCGCTCCTTTGAAAAGAGCAGGAGGATGATTATAGGAAAAACTTGTTGTGTGTCGTGTCCAAAGTCTTTGCTCTAGATTTACCTGGGTTTTATTAAATGATGTTAACTCCCAAAGACTTTTTGAGCAGGGAATTCCTCAACAGATATACACTGATAGAGCTCAGGAGCCACTCCAAGTGATCATCATTTTTGTTTTCCTTTTCCCAATACCTTTTCAACTAAAATCACATTAAACTTCTTTGCCATTATTCCTGGCCTGATGCAACTCAGTTCCACAAATTCCTTGCAGAAGGAACAACCATTATTTTTTTTGACATTCATAAATATCACTGCAAACATAGACTGGCCATTCATTTATCATACTGAAGTAGCAAAACTGCATGATTGGATGCAAGATGAGCTGTAATCACTTCTGAGTATATTCCATATCTTTACACTTGGTGTAGCCCATGTTTGTCAGTTTGCATTTGCTCTGCTAGAATGGGGATTTATTAAATTCAGGAGCAAGAGGGAGATTCATATATCAGATTTCTGTGCCCTTGTCCCATGTGAAATGAGAATATAAGTGTGTCATTGAGGCTGATCATTGCCACCTCTGCTTTCTCCGGTTTCACTGATTTCCCATCCAGTTGAGAAAACATTTTGCCGTGAAACATCTGGCTGAGGAATTGTGGGAGCCCTGAAATGACTGAGGGCATCCTCTGAAGCAGACAGCTCCGAAGCAATGTGACATAGCTTTAAACAGTTCCAACAGGCTGAAAAATATTTCACAAAAAGCCACCAGAGACTATCTAGGATCTTGTTGCTGTTGTCGTAGACTTCTCCGAGTACGTTGCCCTGGCATAGGCAGAGGTAACTGAGACTTTGAAGATATGGAAGCATAAAAGTGCAAACACAGCAGAAAAGCCATGAGGGGATGCAGAGTGGAACAAAGAAGAAGTTGTGGAAAACAGAGGGAAGTGGAAAATTAAAAGCAAAGAAAAATGGAGGTTTTTCCTGACTGTAGTTTTTCTCTAATGAATGTTTCTCAGAGGTGAGAGCTACTCAGCTCTGCTGAGGCTATGAGGAAAAAAAAAGAGCAGAAAATTGGCAGAGAAGCAGCAAATGGTGATCTCCTTGCCATCTCTGTGCTGAAGTAAAAATAAATGAGTCAAACCAGAAAAGGAGTAATTGAAGATAAGAGTAAGTCCAGTATTTATTTAATTTCTAAGAGTCTCGGGCTGAAGACAGGGGTAGAATTCATCACAGCACTTGACTACACATATGATTACAGCTTTACCAACCAGGGAGAAGGCCAGGGACACTCTAGGAAAAGCTGATGGCTTCTAAGGAGAATGAAGCCCTTGTGCCTGGAGGAGCTGTGGGACTCCATGAGGAAAGACCATAAAGTTTAGGCAGATGTCTGTAGGAGTGAGAGCACCTGATCCTGCCCTGGGAAAAGTGAATGGAGGGGACAACCTCTCCAATTCCTCCCATCTCTGGAGTTTTCTGAAGCCTTGAAAAGTAGGGAATTCAAACAATAACTAGTCCTTCAAAGCCTATTTCTTTAAGGCATTGCTGTATTACCTTTACACAAAATGTGTCTGCCTTATTCAGCTAATGTGGTGAGGGTTTGTTTATAGCTGAGGAAGGAGCACTAAAAACTCACTGCCCTAACTGGACACTTCCCATATTCTGGACAGCAAAGCCAAATGCAATCTTTTAAGATAAGTAGTATTGCTCCACTTATCATTTTCTCTCTTGGAAGTCCTTCATCTGGGTTTGATTATCTGTCTTGTTCAGCACTCCACATGGGACTTTGTGTCACTCCTGGTTTCTGCATTTAACAATTGTGAATGATCCCAATCTGATATCGTGGCTAAGCAAAGGCTTTGGGGAGAAGGCTCAGCAGCTCACTCTCAGGCTTGCAGCTCATATTTGTCTCTATTAATGCAAAACAGCTTTTGTTGTTTAGCAACCAAAGAGATAAAACAGTTTAGAGACGTTTAGTAAATCTGTTCATATTTTCATTTCCATCTTCCTTTCCTGAATTTCATTTTCCCCAAGGAAAACTGGTGCAGGATATGCTTATGCTTTCTTTTCTCCCTTCATACTGCTGCTTCTTTCTCTTCTACAAGATTTCTCACCCAGTGTATAATCCATCAAAAAGTTTGTTGGGTTTTGTTTGTTTGCTTGTTTTCAGGAAACACTTCAATCTAGCAGTTTCCACAGAGCAAGGGTTAATGATACAACCTGGCTTAACGTTTCCTTTTTCACACTTGAAAGTCCTAGACTGAAGAGCACTACAGCTTCATCCAGAAAATAAACATCCTCTGCAGCATGGAACTGTATTAAAAAGAAGCACTAGGCACAGAGGGGTTAATGGCCTTCTCTGAGGAAAGCGTTGCTTTGGACTTTTCCCACAGCATTTGCCAGCAGTGACAAATCTAGAGGAAGGGGCCTTCGAGGGACTCAGGAGGAGAGAGGAGAGGATGGAGAATAAAGACCAGGAGGCAGGAGAAGTGTTGGAAAGGAGTCAGAGATTTTTCTGGTTTAAGTGGCTCCATGAAAAGCAGGAGGGGTGTAAGCAAATCTGTTCATGTGCCCACACGGCTTATCTTTGGTGTGCAATAACAACAGCAACAACAGCAGCAGCTGTGCCCTATCACAGCAGCCAAATGAACCGTCAGATAGGAAAGCTCTTGGTTTAACTCCCCTTTATCAAATTCTCATTTCTTAGAACTTGTAAAATTAATCACAGTCCCTCTGGGCATATTTCTCTCTTCTGAAAATCCAGTATTGGGAGAGACATTTAACCTCCTCCTTGGGTTTATCATCCTGACAGACATGTGCCTGTAAAGCGCTTGATTGACTGCACCAACTAATGCAGGCTTCATAGGGCTGGTAGCTGCTGCTGCTCCAGCTGAGATCCTCAGAACAGCTCACTGTACTTGCCTCCTCAGGGCTCTGTGCAGAAGGGAACTCAAGGTAGACACAGGAGTCACCATCACTGGGGGTGTTTAGGAGGAGACTTGATGGGGTGCTTGGTGCCATGGTTTAGTTGATTAGATGGTGTTGGATGATGGGTTGGACGCAATGATCTTAAAGGTCTCTTCCAACCTGGTATATTCTATTCTATTCTATTCTATTCTATTCTATTCTATTCTATTCTATTCTATTCTATTCTATTTACTGGATTTGGGGGGGGAGGAGAGTGAGTGAGAGAGCAGGTAGATAGGCATCTACCCTTGCCTCATCAGCTCCTTTGCCTTTATTGATACCTACCTCTACACCTGCCCTGACCTGCAGGTAGGGACAATTTCTAATGCCTGTGCAGATAGGTCCCTACTGAGATTTTGCAGAGTATCTTTCCATGACGGTCCCCTGGTGCTTTGTGAGATAGGTTTAACACACTCCACACCTCAGGCAGGCTCATGAGAAGGTCTGTGTGTACAGCTTTCACCCAGGAGTGAGGAACTGCGTGATTGTAAAACTCATCCATCACATGGGATCTGCTCAAAGCATCTTCAGTTTTCATCAGATATTCACTGAACTTCATGAATATTTGATCAATCAAAGCATTCATTAAAGGGAAGGGTGGAAGCCTATAAAATTAATACCTAGACTTTAAAACCAGCTTACTATAGGGTGGTTTTGCAAATACTAAAGGACATGAAAGGGAGTCTTTCTGTACTAGGAGATTGTATTTCTGCACTAGGAGATTCTATTTCTGCTTTTCATGGTCAAACTTGAAACGAGTGGCTCCAAGTAAACATCTGAATTTCATCTCAGAAAAAAAAATAAAAGTGAGATGTGGATTCATTTAGTCAATAAAGAACAAGTAAATTCTACTCCTGCTGAACGTTACAGACTTGGGTTGCCTGAATTTGAAATGAGCCATTTTCACACTGCAAATGATCTCTTTGGGAAAAAACTAGGGGTATTTCTTTGGATTCTTTCAAGTCAGTCTAGTTCTGGTGAAAGCTGCTTGATTGACAGCCCTGGAAACCAGCACTCCATGCTCATAAGTAGTCTTGACAGAGGGATGCAGCATGCATAGCAGCAGCACAAATTTTCACAGATTGCTTGTACATCTCAAAAACTACTTCAAGCATCCGGCTCCACGGGACACGGCCAAACTGCCCAGGCAGATGTTGGTTTTCCAGGCTCAGAAACAGCAGTGCCAGTCAAGCAGCTCTCAGTCTGAAGAATTTCTGTGAGAATTCCTGTGGAAATACTGCTGAGAAATCTGTTCTTCTGGGGATCCAAGAAAAAGAAAGAAAGGAACAAACAAAAAAACAACCACCAAAGGACTCTGAACAGTTTTTCACAAGCTCTCCGAATTCCATTAGTGACAACTTTCAACTCCATCCACCCACCAGTAATTCCTGTTTTGCAGAAGAGCCTGGAGGGTAGGGTAAGAGAAGCAAGGTTCATTTCCCATTTACATCACTGGTGAGAAAATATTCCTGCAGGTTTATTATTATCATCTGTTTATGGTGTACAAGTCAGTGGCAGATTCATCTCTTCCCAACAAATTAAATTTACAAAGCTGTAAATTTACTACGTCAACACAGACCCACAAATAGAAAGAGGAGTGGGTGGTCAACAGTCCCTACTCTAAGGTATTAACAAATAACTGCCAAACCTTTCTGGAGAAATTTGCCTGCAGCAGTAACCCAGGGAAGCATTGTGAGACCAGAGTAGTACAAGGAGATTCTTCACCTGTTCAAATTTCTACTGCAGTGCCAAAGGTGAAGCCTTCTGCATCAGGGTTATTGTCTGCACACAGGATTAGTCTATGGGAACCATGAGCTGGTCCTTATGACCATGCAAAGCCTGGGAAATAATGCCAGGCACTATGGTAGGTAAGGGCACATAAAGGAGGCAAAATATCTGGAAGTGGCCTTCACTTACCATGAGAGCAGTTGTAACATCCTCACCCCATCAAACATCCACTGGTCACAATCAGAATGGATCATTGCAGTGTAGTCCAAACCCTTTAGATGCTTCATACTTGAGACAGTGCTCAGAGAGCAGGCAAACCCATCCTGACCAGCACAGCTAGCAAGCTGAGAGATAAATCTAGGACAGAGTTGGGCTCTGTATTCTCTCTTCTGCTCCAGACATCCAGGTGTCCTCTCTCCAGGAGTGATGTTATGAGAAACTCTTGCAATGCCCTGAGCCCTCTGCATCAAGCCTATGAGTATGTGACTAAAACAGAACTAAAACTCAGTGTATATCTTCCAACAGGTTATGTGTTTGTATAAATGCATTTATGCATGCAGATATGTACAAATAGACCTACCTACAAGTAGACATAAATATGTTGGTGCATCCTAATCAAATTCCTTATGCTTTTCAGCCTCCACTTCTACACTTTTGATGAAGCAATCACATCACTGCATTGTGAACCAGGCTGTTGTTACTGGGTATTAAAATTAGAGCAATATCTCCTGCTCTCCATGTATTTTGCACCTGCTCATATGCTTTTGTGCATCACAATATTCTCTTATGTCTCGTTTCACCCCAATCCACCAACGATGCTCCAAAGTGTCTTAAAAAGGGGGTGGGGTTTTTTTCAGTGCAATAAGCCACCTAACAAAATGAAGAGAATAATCATTTCAAGGCAAATGAGATGTTTTGTTGCCCATAGAGCTAAATATACCATTTTATATTCATCCTATTTCACATCTTAAAGCAGTAAATGTGAGAGGGGGGAGGGGAAATCAAACCAGGATTGTTTCAACACATTTTCTTTGAAAAATTTCTCAATCAATCTTTCCAAACACATTTTTCTTTCAAATGAATCACAAAGGTCAAGCCAAAGGCTTCTGAGCTCTATTGCCCATTTTTCCATTCATGGTAACCATTATCTCACTTTTTTTTTCTCCCCTCTTACCCTAGATAGATGAAGCACATTCTTGAAAAGGACCTTTCCTCTGGCTCCATCAATATCCTTTTTTATACTGATGCTTGTAGGAAACTGTCAGTCAGGAATAACAAGACTCTCTAGTAAGCAAAACAGAGACTGAGGAAATTCTGTCCTGATTAAGTCACTGCCAATCCTTTCATTAGCTTCAGCAATCACAGAATTTCACCCATGACTTTTCTCTCATTTCCAATGTATCAGCTTTTATCATTGGCTCCCTTCTCAACTCTTCTGTGTTTCAGTCATTCACTGATATATTTTTTTTCCTACTTTTTTTGCTTGGGTTGTGTGCCAGCAGTGTCTTTAGAGTCCTGTTTGAACCCTGAAGCGGTCAGGATGGATGCATTTGCAGGATGAGTCTTTGGCTTGCAAGCGGCTCAGAATGGAAAACCCTTTTCATCTGTTGCTGTCCAGCACTCAGCATTAAGGTTTGCAGACATCATCAAATCTTGGTTACTACACAAGAAATCATTTATAGTAACTCCTCTGAAGAAAAGAGTAGTGCAAGGCATAGCTCATAGCACCTCACTAAACTATTCAGTGGGTAGTACTGCTAGGCAGCGGATACAAAGAGCAGGGACTTAGTCAAAATGAGTTTGTGGCCCACACTTACTGGGAATTCCTCATTCGAGGGGGAATGATTGCAATCCCCAGGCCTCATCACAAATGCAGGTGATGTGTAATGCATGGTGCACCGTGTTTCATTTCATCCAAATGCCCAAGAAATGAGACTGCTTGCAGCATAGAATCCAACTTGCAGCTACAAATGGCCTGAAAGCTTTTCAGTGGTGTCTGTTGTCACTAGAGTTTTCCTCCGCTAAAACTGCTCTGTGATTCAGTGAAACATTTTGTCAGATCAAACAAGCAAAAGGAAAGAACAGTTCTAGATCAGCCAATGTTTATACATCTTGCTATTGCATTACTTACTTCTTGCAATACTTTGTAACTGCCAGCTCTTAGTTTTCACTAGGAGCCTGATTAATATATTTGTTTTCCTTTACAATATTAAGCCTTAGTGTAAAATAGCTTCTCATTCACTCGTGATTTCCACCTGACACCTCAGCTCTGGCTGCCAGTAAGGCTCAGGTGCTGGATTTTGTATCAGAAAGTATTCCCATGGGGTCAGATGGGAGCCCAAGGGATCATCAAGCCTGATTTCAGATATTATCCTCTGCTCCTACTAAAACAAACTAAATCAATAGGTCCAGACACCCTTTCAGGCTTGTCCATTTGAGACCTGAGCAGTTCTCCAATGGCCAGGCTGTATTTGCCAGTCAGCAAGCAGACAGTTTGGTGTCCTTCGAACTTTGCTGAGGTTCCATAGACAGCAGATTAAGTAGTAGCAGCAGTCTGCTTTACTTTGATCAAGAGCAAATCTTACTGATTTCAGTGGGATAACTTCCTCCAACAAGGTGAAAAGGATTTGGAACTATAAAATAGACTTAGATTGACAGCCACTTCTGGATTTGCTTTCTGCCTTAATGAAAGCTAAATGATACTTTAATGAGATCACAACGGAGCAGGTCCAGAGGGATTGGCGTGCAGACAGTCAGCACAGTTTATTCATAAGGTTACTTGCCTTCAGATACCTAAGCATCCACTATACATTATGCAAACAGCAATGAATCTTGGTTCCACATGCATTTCCATAAGAGATACTCTCAGTTTTCAAATTCCAGAAGGAAAGGCACATCCTTTTTCCCAACAGCTATCCATTCTATCCCTAACATGCTGTAAAAGGACTAGTGTAATAACATAATCTGAGATGCTTATTTTCTGGGGCCAGAGCATAATGCAATAGGCAAACCTGAACTATTACATGGGGAGGTGAAGTATTTGCAGTGAAACATGAAGCAAGCAGAGGACAGTGCAGGCTGTGAAAATTTGGAGTGGGACACTGAAACTGAAGTGCAGCTGGATTCTGCATTCATCATGCACTGACATGGGGCAATTTGCTGAGGATGTCTTTTGGAGCATCTTGTAACAGATAAAATACCTGACAGCCTCCCAGTGTTAGAAACAAGGCATGTGAAAGCCATCTGTCTAAGGAGAGTGATGATGCAGTGTAAAAAGCAGTGCTACTGCAAATTAACTGCTGCTTACTGAGCTTGTCGTGCTGATGCTGCTGCTAG
Source organism: Picus viridis (assembly GCA_033816785.1). Taxonomy (NCBI): domain Eukaryota; kingdom Metazoa; phylum Chordata; class Aves; order Piciformes; family Picidae; genus Picus; species Picus viridis. Next base: position 10,784,532 of record CM066579.1, read on the forward strand.
CTAAGGTCTCTTCCCATTAAGTGGCAGAAATTAGCTTCTTAGGTGAAGAATAGGCTCCTGTGTCATCTTTAGTTTCACATCTTCCAGCGCTGATTCCTGTTGCTCTCTCATTCATTTCAGTACATCCTGCATGTTGCCTGACAGAGCAGAAGCTGGGTCCTATGCATATGCAGGTGGCACTCTCAGCCAGCTCTGAGCAAAATGCACACACTCATTCTTCTCCATATGTTTCTTCCTTGTATTTGTTTTCACTGTGAAAGCAAATAATAACAAATTGTAAATCAAAGTGTCAACCAAAACATGGAGGCTCCTGCCACCCCCTAAAAAGACCATATTGTTTCATCTGTCTTCAGCAGAAAAGAAATGCTCTGTCTCCATACCTTAGAGGACAGAAAACAGAGGAATCAGAACTAGGAAGATTTCCGTGGAGTATTCAAGCATATTCCCTCTGAAAGAGAAGGAAAATCCAGTTGCAGTGAGTTTCTATCAGTGGTGAAGATCAGAACTAGAAAATATACTTCTAATTGGCTCCATCTCTCAAGTGAAAAACTAATCCGCTATAATCAAAGCAAGAAGAGAGTTGATCCAGTCCTGCAAGCAATGGAAACACTCCTCTAAGGGCTGGGCCAGGTTTGGGCATGTTGGAGGCTGCTGGGAGCAGCAAAACAGTGGCTGCTCATTTCTGCCAGCACTCGAGCCTCTGCAAGCCAGGCTGGCAGGGTCTGTCCCTGCCCTGTGCTGCTCCATGAAGAACAGGGCAGCATGAAGCAATCAGGGTGGAATGAGAAACCCTGCAGCCCCACGGGGGTAGCAGAATCTGCCTCCTGCCCATCGCCTCTCACTGACCCTTTGAAGCCACATTTGTGATGTGACAATTGCCATGACAACTGCTGGTCTTTCATTTGAGCAGGCTGAGGAAGCCCTAAGGCTCCAGATAATATGGATTTGTAGTCACTCCTCACATAACATCCATGTCAAGTCAGCCCAGCTTTCCACCAGGAATAAATAATCTGGAGCAGTTCTCAGCAGCAGGCAGCCAGCCTCCATCAAGGCAAAGTCAGATGGCTTTGAGGTTTCATAACCCATCAGGCACTAGGATTGGAAATACTTAAGAGCACCAGGGTGACAACCAGCAGAATAGCTCTCTAATTAAAGGCATTTGGAGGAACACTATCCAGAGCTGAGGTTTATCATAGAATCATAGAATTGTCAGGGTTGGAGGGCACCTCAAGGATCATCTCGTTTCAACCCCCCTGCAACGGGCAGGGACACCTCACACTACAACAGGTTGCTCACAGCCACATCCAGCCTTAAAAACCTTCAGGGATGAGGCTTCTACCATATCCCTGGGCAACCTGTCCCAGTGTCTCCCCACCCTCATGGGGAAGAACTTCTTCCTAACATCCAATCTGAATCTACTCATTTCTAGTTTTGTTCCCCCCAGTCTTATCACTCCCTGACACCCTAAAAAGTCCCTCCCCAGCTTTCTTGTAGGCCCCCTTAAGATACTGGAAAGCCACAGTTAGGTCTCTTCAGAGCCTTCTCTTCTCCAGGCTGAATAGCCCCAACTCCCTCAGTCTGTCCTCACAGGAGAGGTGCTCTAAGACTGAAAAGAGGTGTTTTGAGCACACTTCTGTAAGTACAGAGTAACACCCAGCTTGCAGTTAAGCTGAGTCAGTGTAGTCATAAGCAGCAGCATAAGATTTAGGAATTGGTTCTGTGACGTCTTATGTTAGACTTCGTGACTCAGATACTCTGAGAACCAGATGTAGTCCTGGCTGCCACTGCCATGGTTTCTTGGACTACGCTTGCACATGGTCCCCCCTTGTGTTTGTGTCCAATGTATCCTTGAACCCACACACAAACCGACACAACCTTGGTTTTCAGGTGTGAGCCCACGACGAGAAGCGCTTGGGTTACCTGAAAAGTCTCTCCTTGTGCACCATCTCAAAGCAAAGAACCCCAAGTCACTAGTCCTCTAGGGAAATGGCATCTCCTGGACCTTCTGACAGGTTCCTGAGCAAATGCCCAAGGAGAGACCACACATCTGCACATTTGGTGTAAACAAATGAGCACTAAGAAAAATCTCTCAAGGAGGCATCATCATTTACTCCACACTCTGTAATGGTGAGGCATTTAGAAACTCAGCACTGCAGCTCAGTGAGGTCCACAGTGAATCATGTCTGACAAGTTTTATTTTTCTTTTCACATAATTTCCCCACACAGATTCTCATTTTTCTCCCCTGTTGTCTCGGAGGGTTTATTTTGTGCCTTATACCTGACTCTGCAGAGGAGAAATCTCTGCTTCACTGTCTTTCTATGACTCTCTGTGCTCTCTAATTCGAAGAAAAACGCATTTCTTCTTAGGTTTGGGGAAACTCTGCATTTAATAAGTAAGCTTATTTTCCTTAAGTCACAGAAGTCACATTTTCCCTGATCACAGGAGCATACAGCTCGCTTTCCATGATCATTCATGCTCATAAAACTCAGTCACAAAATGCTTGAAAGTAGCAAACACTAAATGAACAGGGAAAGAGTCCCTACAAACTCTCATTTACTTTCAAGCTAATACTGGCAGAATGACTTTGTGCCTCAACTTCCATCGTAGTAGGAATATAAATTACTAGAATTGAACACGTTTTCACTGAATTTGCTTTAGATCAGGGCTGTGCCTTGTTTGTTATGTTGCCCTCAACCTGCAAAATGAGAGTTGGTGTGAGCACGTATAGGCTCTGTAAGGACAAAATCCTCCTGCATGTGTTGCGAAAGCTGGAAGAAAAACATGAGCACATGGAAATGAACATAAGGGGCAGCTTGCACATCTTATTTTCTCTGACCTTTTTGACTCCTGAGTCTCCACAGAGATACCAAACCCTCCAAGATGTTGTGCTGTAGTCAAACTGTCACTCATTAACTTGAGTTTTTTGGACTTTAATCCCTTAGTTTGGGGGTTGAAACGGTTCAGTGTTGGACTACAAGATACACTGCTAGGGCTTAAATGTGTGCCTCAGGAATTTACTGCTGTTCTGCCCTTGTTATTCAGTTTCTACTGAGAGAAGAAATCTGCCTCTTCAGCAAACCACTGCAAGGAAAAATCAAATAGGTGGCTTATAAAACAGTATCCCTTATTGATTCCTTTCTGACTTGACTTGATCTTATTTACTGTTCTGTATTCAGGTCTCACTGCCTTCCCACATTAAATGGACTCATATAAAAGGAAGGCTATAGATTTGTCTTCTGTTTGATTGCATTAACTGCACATAATAGATGAAGAGCAAAATATCTGCCACACTGTGTGCATGTGAGGCAACAGCAAATTGTGAGCTGCCTCTGGGCTCGGTGACCTAGAAACCAGGAACGAGGCTCATAAAAATCAGATGCTGAAGAACAGCATCAGGGACAGCCTCAGAAAGGGGGGATAAATCATCTGACAAGGCTGCAAGATGTAAGTGCTTCTGAAATAAAAAAAGAGAACTCTTTAAAAATATTTTTCCAGCTCTAGGGTTGGGTGTTGTTTTTTTTCTGCCATTTGTGGCTCTTTGAACATTCTCAGAGACCCCATCCTGTGCACAACACACTGTCACATTTTTCATTACAGAATTAAGCATTTTACATCCCTTCTAGCTCGTCTTCTTTCCTGCTACCAGGAGTGGCAGTTGCTAATGCACAAAACCCACAGGAAAATCAAGATTGTAGAAGTGCAGAAAAGAGGGGGAAAAAAACTCACTTTGCTGTTTTGATTCAAGATGCCATAAGTGGTTCAAAACACTATTTTCAATCAGTGAGAGTTTCAAGTATGAAAATAGGCATATTCCTATCCAAGGCTCTGAAAAACAGAGAAGGAAAAGTAATCTGGATAAAAGGAACTGCATTTTAGCTTTCACATCAAATCCTGCTACTCTTAGCTTCGTCCTCTAAGCCATCACACCCCATGTAACCCAATCAGTATCTATAGCAGCCAAATAGTCATGAACCTCAACTAAACTAAACCACAAAAACATCATTTTGGTTCATAGTTCAAAAAGACACTAATGCAAATACACAGGAAACCTGAGGACATTGGCTTGGAGTTGTGGAATGGTTAAAGCTCTGACAAAGGTTTATTTCGAGGCTGGTTTGGCTTTTTGCAGGTGGGAGTTGTTTTGTGATTCCAGAATTTTGCACAACTTCAGATCACAGAATCATACACTCATTAAGATTGGAAAAAAACCTCTAGAATGCTGGGTCAAAAGTGTGACAGGATGGGCTCTGAGGTTTCTTCCAACCAGGTGTATTCTGTGATTCTGTGAAGATCATCGAGTCCAACCATCAACATCACCGTGCCCACTAAATGATGTTCTGAAGTGTCATGTCCACACTGCTATTTTTTAACCCCTCCAGGGATGGTGACTCCACCACCTCCCTAGGCAGCCTGTCCCAATGCTTGACCACTCTGTCAATAAAGAAATTGTTCCTAATATTTAATCCAAACCTTCCCTTGCACAACTTCAAGCCATTTTACTTTTGCCCTATTGCTAGTTCTTTGGGAGAAGAGACTGATCCCCCCTCACTACAACCTCCTTTCAGGTAGTTGTAGAGAGCAATGAGGTCTCCCCTCGGAATCATAGAATTGTCGGTGTTGGAAAGGACCTGAAGGATCATCTAGTTTCAAACCCCTTGCCCTGGGCAGGGACACCTCACACTATATCAGGCTGCTCAGAACCACATCCAGGCTGGCCTTAAAACCCCCAGGGATGAGGCTGCCACCACCTCCCTGGGCAACCTGTTTCAGTGTCTCACTGCCCCCATGGTGAAAACTTCTTCCTAACATCCAATCTGAATCTGCCCATTTCTATTTTTGTTCCATTGCCCAACCTTTTCTTCTTCAGCTCCTTCAGCCACTTCTCATAAGAAATATTCTCTAGACCAGGCCAAGAAAAAATGAGGTAAGAGCTTTATGTCAATACATTGTGTGGGTACTTCCTGCTAATGGGCTCTCTCTTTACTGTAAATTCCTGAGATCTATTAAGCATGGATCACTGTTAGTGCTGTTGAAATCTGAAAAATAAGAGCCATCTGACAGGACACAGAAATTAAATGGTAATGACAACAGTTTTACTTTCCAAAGAGAAAGCCTAAATGGGCACACTTTATCCTGTTTTAGATGTTTCACACATGGAGGTAGCACTGATGTTCCTCACCAGAAACCCCTGGCACAACTGGGGACCCCTCTGCTTTGAGTGCTGCACGAGCACAGAATACAGCAAACCAAGTCTCTCTCATGCAGGAGGTGAAACACAGCAAAGGCAGTTGTGTATCAGACCTTAACTGTGCACATGTGTCTTTTCACATCTGTGTAAGCAAAAATAACCCCAAAAAACCACAGGCAAGAAAGATCCAAGGATTTGGTGCTTTCATTTGTAACAAGCCAATTAGGTAGGAGCAAACCTCAGGCTTCTGGCACTTTTTCGGTGTGATTCACATTTCTCACCCCTCAGCTTGAAAGAATTGGGTACCTTAGGCCATTTTTAAAATACCTTCTTTCATGCCTTTTTCCTGTGTGCTTTGTTTCTGTCCTACTCAGAACAACCTTCACACCACAGGAGGTAAGTAGATCAAGGCTACAGCAAGGCACTGGATAAAGGCTCCAGCTGTCCCAGGAGATTTGTTTTCCTCCTTTCACACCACCTTCATCTAGGAAGGTCTCAACAAGAAACACAGCCATCATTGCCACCATCCCCTCCAACTTTGTGATTCACACTTAATAGTTAAATCTGCTTAAGAGCTACATTTCCATGTTCTGTAATTTTTTCAATGTGGACACTACTGGCTGAGGAAGGGGAAGGCACCCCACAAGCTGAATTTATGTTATCTTGCCTTGGCCACCTCAAATGTAAACTAAATAAATGCAAACAAGAGGAAAGAGGTGACAAGTATAGCTCCCTTATCTTTTCTACAGCAATTATTTCAACTGTAATTGTTCAGTGACCCAGCCTGGCTACCAGCAGTTCCATGCCAGTGGCTGAGAAGGACAGAGAAAGATCAGGCCTGGCTTTCCCACCCCAGTGCAAACAAGAAGTAAGGGCTTTGGAAAGAAACTTGGCATTTCTCATATTACATCATGACTTTGTAACTGGCAAGGAAGCAGGTGAAAGAGGGGAAAACAGAAGGGATAGCTGGAATAAAGGATCCCTTCTTCATCACTTCCTTCTGCATCTCCTGGTTTATCTGACACCACACACCAAAATGTTTGCATTGCATGGGTGGGTTTGCCGTGTTCTACTTCTGCCTTTGTCAAAATCAACAAGTGCTCAGAATTTCCAGAAGCAGATTGGTTCAGATTTCTCAGCTTGTTTTGCAGACAAAAGAATTAAAACCATTTGAAAGGAGGTCAATAGGAGTTAAGTGTGTAATCCATTTAGGATTTAGCAAATCCTGCACAGACCTTTTTGCATTTCTAGGCACCCAACTACCTGCATAAGCTGGACCCTCTGGAAGTTTCTCAAGTTTGGATAGCAAAGAGAATAAAACTGACTCATACAGGTTTGTTTCATTGCTCCTGTGCAAAGTATCCCACCAGACTGGGATGGTCTGATGGGTTCTTGTGGGGAAAAGGCAGGGAGAGGGAAGGAATGCAAAGACCAGGTTGTTTCTTAATGAAGAAGCTGTGTCTGTTTCATTCTTCACTTGCAGGACAGCACTGACTATAGCAGAGCACCACAATGTAGATGAAAGAAGGATTTTGTAAGACATGTTTGAGAAATAGGATGTTGTCCTCAGTTTTATTGGTCTCACAGTGTCCTCCACTCTTGTTGTAAGCCATTGGACTTGGTCAATGTATTAGAAGAAACTAAACATCTGGTCAAAAGAGTAGCAGTTTGCTACGTAAGGATTACTAAAACACAGTGCTGACAGCTGTTAAATACAGATGGCACTGCCCTAACGGCTATGACAGCATGACAGTAAGTTATGACATAGCTTAGCAGTTACAACAGCACAACTAAACAAGCATTTAATTACATTAAAGGACATCCAGGCTGACAAAAGCTGTGATTCCAGGCCAAACCAAAAACATTTCCACATGTTTTCCAAAAATTAAAGACATTTGTAATGAGAAGTTGGTTAATACAGAGAGACTATTCTAGCTCTGAAGTGGCAGCACTCAAGAGCTCTGATGAAATCATAACCCCTAAGCCAATGCACAGGTTGCTGCAGAGGGCTCTTGGGATCTACTCTTTAAGCAATCAGCATCTCTCTCCTTTTGGTCAAAATTATTATTATCAAGTCCCTCATTCTGCTCCTTGTAGTCCAGATTTCAAGGATTAAGAGGCAGGTACCTATTTCTTTATTACCCAGGTGAATAAATGGGTGTACAGCAAGGTCTTTCTTTTCTCTTAGCTCCATGTCCATGCAGACACTGAACAGCCCCAAGATGCTCCAGAACGAGAGAAGTGATCCTTCCAGCTAGAGATGGAGCAAAGGAGGAGAAGAATTGTGGTTACTCCTGTCCTGCCACTCACCTGCTGGCTGAGCACCCTATTTTCATGTACTTTTAACCTTTCTGCCTGAAATTCTAATATAAACCAGTTTATACCTAGAAAGCCTACATATAAAGGTAAGCTGTTTTGACTTGAGACTGCACACAGATATCACTACTTGCTAACTGCTTGTTGTTTTCCTTCTGCATCCCACCAACAGAGTGCTTCCCTTATGAATGATCCTGTGCAGCTCTCACTGTGACCTGAACCCAAAAGGCAACGTTGCACTGTCTGCAATGACAAAAAAATATTCAATTCCTAAGAAAAATTCAGAGTTACCCTTTCTAAAGTCTCCTGAGAAACATTTGTTATCACACCTAAAAGAAATCATTGCACTGCTGGTTTAATGGCAAGGAAAACGTCTCATTTAAATTTAGTCGCTATTTACTCACAACATGAAAGTGTTGGTTTTAAACTAAATATTAAATTAGTGTCTCCAGCATCTGGAGCACGTTTCAAGTTGGCAATGAGGCTAAGCAAGTGAGCAGTCCAATTCTTTTTCATGTATATATTTGATTTGATTATAGATTTAAGAGGCCATAAATGCATAGTTTGCCTTATCTCCGTAAAACTTGTCAGCTAGAGAAGTAATATAGTTTAACAGTACTCTGGAACATCTCCCTCAGGAGGAAAGGCTGAGGGAGCTGGGGCTTTTTAGCTTGGAGAAGAGGAGACTGAGGGGTGACCTTATTCATGTTGATAAAAATGTGAAGGGTGAGTACCAGCAGGATGGAACCAGGCTGCTTTCCACGTACCAAAACAGAGTCAAAGTGCTCTGAAAACATCATGGCACTCAGCTGAAACCTTGTGTGAATTTGGTACTTCTCCATACCTTCAGAGCTCTCAGTAGGTATATGGCCCAAATGCACAGCTTGGGCTCTCTTTGCAACACATAAGGACACAAGGGGAGAATCCGAGTTATGATGTCAAGTAGCTTCTTTAGACTGGATGAGCAAACCTCTCAAGGTACATATAAAGCACCCTGACAACCCACGCAGGGTAGAGAGGCTTGTTTTGAACTGCTGCATTTGCCAGCAGCAACTGAAGGGGCTGCTCCTTTCTTGCTCTCAGCTGCCAGCTTCTGCCTAATAGGGTCAGTAGGGTAGCCAGGTCATGTAGAGGTGAAAGGTCTTAGCCAAATTCCATGTAAAGCAGCAGAGCATTTATCTGCTTCTCTTACTTGCCATCTGGTGGGGTTGTGCGCTGCTTTGCCAATGAATGCAATTTAAAGGGCATAAGGAAACATCTTGGTATTTTGTGATTTTGAAATGGATCGCTCCACCACTGGCAAAAATAATAACATTCTGTCACTTCTAGTCATGTCAGCCCTATCAGGTTGCCATGTGTGGCCACCCTGCAGTCCTCTCATCTAACCAAAGCTTCTTGCTCTGCCAAAACCAGGCTGCTGGGGCAAAGAATCCGATGTGGAGCTCCGCCTGTTCTGCTGATGTCTCGGGAGTTGTTAATCAGCTCTCATCCTGCCATCAAAATACATGTATGTGTAGATAGCCCAATACTCAAACAGAGACCAGTAAATGGGGTTCTGGAAACAAACAGTTCTGCACTGAGTGTTAACCAGTGTATAGCCAGCCAGCCTAGAAAGATGTCCTCTCTGATGCTGGATCAAAACCTGCATACTGGGGAGTGGATTCAGACTAAGGTGCATACCCTAAGCCACATGCTGACCACAGGCATAAAAATGACCCAGACAGAGCTCAGTGCTCTTTGCCAAATTGCTTCCAGAGCAGGAACCTGGACACCTAATCAGAAAGGAGTTATGCTATACCCCAGCCATATCCCCATTTCAGAGCACCAGGACAGCAGGGTGAGCTGAAGCATGCTGCTGCCACACAGACTAGATGTAATATCCTGGGCCACCTCTGGGGCACCAAAGCCCAACTAATAATCTCTAACCTGTGCTGGATAAAGGAGTTACCACTTCTGTCCTTAAATTGAAAATCAGTAAGAAAGCAGTTTGTACTCTGGAAACACTAACAGTCAAGACAACCAACTGTTTTAACTACCTTGAAGAGAATGTGGTACATTTTGCAGCCCTTCAATCTCTCAGCTCGTGTCTTCCTGAAGAGGCAGCTCTTTTTCTTGTTTCACAACCTGTTCCTGGGTAACATTTTGAGCGGGACTCTGTGAACCACAGAGTGCAAGAAGACAAGTCACACCCCGCATTCGTAAATTGATATCTGGTTCTCAGGACTGATGTTCATCCTGAGGAGAAAGAGACTGTAGATGTTTAAAGGTAAAATAGTATTTTAAAGGTGCTGGTTTATTTGGGGTTTTTTAAACTGCTGTTTCCTTACTCCATCTTCTGAGGTAGCCAGAGAGTTACATATGGTCCAGGCAGATGATACATTTCTTCAGGAGAAGTGACAGAAATGAAAAACATACCCAGACACTTCAGAGCTACAGAAGAAAGGGGGGAAAGAAAAGAAATCAAGCTCATTCCATAAATTTCCTTTCTAGAAGACACCTCTATTAAAATGGAGAAGAGAAGCCATGAAATATTGAGGAAAAGGCAATGAAATGTGGAGCTTATCATAAATCCAGAGATATAAAATCCATAGTAAGAACAAAGTTCAAACCCTGTTAAGGCTTCTATTACCATTGACTGTACACTACAATGCCTGATTTGCAAAATGCACAGCTCCAAACCTATTTCTGTGAAGCCCTTTGAGACTGTCCTGGTAAATAAGATTCTCAGCTGTTATGCTGCTCACACGGTAACAAATACAATTTTACAATCATTTAGTCAAACCAAGTAAAGATAATAACAGTGATGTGATCATTTCTTTTGGCTTGATATATGGAAGGGAACAAGTATTTGAAAGGAACTGCTATCCTTTGGATTAATGAAGAAAAAGTCCTCCTTTTAAGACTTCAGTTAATGATGACTAGGTAAGTGAAGTCAATGCTGCACAGGTACTGGTGGAAACACTTGTTATTTTGTTTAAATTCTAAGATTATTAGGATGAAGGTCAAAACCCAAATAGATTTTATTTCTAAGGTCCCTCCCAGAAACATTCAGGTTGGAAAAGACCTTCAGGATCACCAAGTCCAACCGAGAACCCTACTCTACAAGGTTCACCCCTAAACCATCTCTCCAAGCACCACAACCAAATGACCTTTAAACACATCCAGGGTGGGTGACTCCACCACCTCGCTGAGCAGCGCATTCCCACCCCTGACCTCTCTTGCTGGGAAAAATTTTTCCTAATGTCCAGTCTAAACCTGCCCAGTTGTAGCTTGAGGCCATTCCCTCTTGTTCTATCACTAATTCCCTGTGAAGAGAGACCAGCGCCAGCCTCTCTACCACATCCTTTCAGGGATTAGTAGACAGCAATGTGGTCTCCCCTCAGCCTCCTCTTTTTCCAAACTAAACAGCCCCAGCTCCCTCAGTCACTCTTCCAACCTCATCCATTCTGTGACTCTGTCATTCTATGTACAGCTTGTGCTCAAGCAGCTCCCTCATGGCAATTACCTCTCCAAGTTGCCACCAAGGCTTGCTGCTTGGGAATCTTCCCTGCTAGTCTCATCCCTGCGTGACAGTAAAGCCCAGGGAATCTCCAAAGGCTAGAATAGCCACTGGGGCCCCAGCACATTAGTTGTCAGGTCTGTGTGCTCACCCACTAACGATCTCACACAGCAATTACACAGACTGACACCAGGCACTCTTGCCAGTACCACAGCTAACCTTTCCTTTTGTAATAACCTGCCATTTGCTTCTTGCATTGTATCTTCCCTTACACCATCTGACACAATCTCCCTGATAAAAAACCCCACACCATGACAAGTGATTGCTCTGAATTAGCCACTGTGCTGTAAGTCTCAGATTTGATCAGTTGTGGTATTTTGACTACCTGTGCCCTCCCTAAAAAAATATCAAATAGAATTAAAAAGAAATTAAGATTTGCCATCTCCTGGTGACACATGCTTGTGAAATGTCAGCATTTCCAGCATCTGATCACGTTGTGAGGGGTTGTCATGATAAGCGCTGGAATGTCAGCTACCATCTCTCAGCATCGTTATTCCTGTTTCATCTGAACCTCCATGGCAACCAGTCTTCAAACTCTGGCAACAGAGAGGTGGAATAATGTAATTTGTCATTTTAAAACTATGTAAAATGGGACAAGTTGTAGAGTATTTGAGGGGATAAACTCATCTGGGTGCACTGGGCTGAAGCAGCTCTTTCGTTAGTGCCGGGAAATGCAGAATGCATTTGCATAACGCAGGCATTATCAGCTGAAAGTCAAAGGGCGTCAGACTTAAAAGCTGAAGACAGCAACATCCTCGCTGGTGGCACTGCTCTGTGTTACAGTGGTGCCAGAGTGTCCTGCCAGCAGGGCAAGGGCACAAGTCTACACAGCCCCAGAAGAGCAAGCATTGGTGGATAGTGGGCTGGGCTTCCCCTCCAGGCTCATCCCACTTTGCTCCACCTCTGGAGGTGTTGTGTAAGGATGGACTGCAAATCCAAAGCAGTTTTAGTCACATCTTCAACACACCAGCTTCAACAAGAGTATTAGCCTTGAATATATTCCACAGTTGTGCATTTAGGAATCCTAGATTAAACAATCTTTCATTAACTTATCGTAGAATCATAGTATCAGTCAGGGTTGGAAGGGACCACAAGGATCATCTAGTTCCAACCCCCCTGACATGGGCAGGGACACCCCACACTAGATCAGCCTGGCCAGAGCCTCATCCAGCCTGGGCTTAAACAACTCCAGGGATGGGACCTCAACCACCTCCCTGGACAACCCATTCCAGGGCTTCACCACTCTCCCAGTGAAGAACTTCCTCCTCACGTCCAGCCTGAATCTCCCTACCTCCAGCTTCATTCCATTCCCCCTAGTCCTATCACTACCTGATATCCTAAGAACTCCCTCCCCAGCCTTCTTGTTTAAATATATGGGCAAAACATCCTTGTAAACTGAAATGCCCTTTCCTGCAGTGCCCTTTTTCTCTGTTTATTGTGAATATTAGAGGAAACAATACACTTGAAATCTGCAGCTGAAACTATGCTGCTGAGGAAATGCTTAATTGTGTGATGGTTTAGGTTGGACTTGCCTTATTGTGTCATTGTTTAAAGCACCACACAACTTACTGCTCATTAGCATTCATGCATTGTTGTCACTTAAGGGTTATGAATATTTCAGCAACACTCTCTGAATGCCTGTTTCAAATGAAGGTGATTGTGGGAGAAACATCTGTTCCATTTTGGATGCCCTCGCTCAAGAAAGATATAGTCAAGCTTGAAAAACTCCAGACACACACCACTAAAACAGTGATTTAAGGTGCAATTATTTTGTCTAATAAATGGGGAGGGGGGGGGGGGGGGGGTGTAGGAAATGAAACAGAAAAAAAGTCAAATCTGGTCTATTAATGAGAAGTCAACAGCTGACAGCCTTGTCCTCCTCTGAGCGAACCCTCAAAACTCAGAACAAAATCAAGAGCCAAAGCAGAGTAAAAGCATGAAATACAAAGGTGCAGTGCTTGAAAAGAGGTCTGTGTAAGAAAGAACTGTAAAAAATAGTGAGCCAAACCTGCAGATCCAGGTCCCCTCTGGTGCAAAATTACCCATCCCTTATTTTTTTTAAGGCTATTCATGCACCAAGCAGTAGGACCAGGCAGGACTTTCATGGAGAGGTAACACACAGAGGCAAGCAAAATGACTGTTTAGGCTTTACAGTAAATCAATAGAGACAGGAGCTTCACACTTTCCTTTTTACTTTGCTTGTCTCCAGAGTGACTATTTGTCATAATAATTAACCAGTGCCCAGAGTCCAAGAGCAAACCATTAGCAGACAAACAGCAACCAATAGCAGCATGTTTTAGAAAAGCCAGGGGAATTTTGCGTGCTCCTTGGCTCAGTTTAGAAGGAAAATCACAGCTTTTGTGAGGGCTGAAATGGAAAACCAGGCCTCTGAAAGAATTTATCTGGCCTGAAGTCCACAAAGCAGCAAACTCAAAGCAGACTGAATGGGAAGAGAGGCAGGATAGGAAAGAAAAAGCAGCAGCCCAGCTAAGTGGGAAAAAAAATGGGATTTCCTCAGCTGAACTGCAAGGTTTCAGACTGGCAGGAGTTCAGTTTCCCTCACCATAAGTTATCTTGTTTTGTGGCACTCTCAGTCCAGATCTTTGCTTCTGGCGTCCCCCTGTTTCCAAATGACCTTAGGGATGGAGTCCATTCTACCAGCAAAGGTAAGCATCCTGTTCCAAAGCTTGCAGAAGTGATGTCAGGGGCAGTCAATTGTGTCAGACAAAATCAGACCTCACTGAAAATCAAAAATTCTATGTGGGGTCCTCTTGTGACTTTGCACAGATTTCTCACTGGTATTGTTTTGTTTCTTAAGTAGTGATTGTGTGCTCTGGAAAATGCAGAAGAGTGGTGACTGTTGGTGATGCGAGGATCAATGGAAGTCAGCAGTGTAGGTTAATAGCTGCTCTCCTTCCCAGATAAGCAGTAGGAAGATTACAGTCAAAACTTGCACTCGCTTTCTATAAAAAAATATGAGGGTCTTTTAAGTGCTAATGTTATACATTATAAAGTCCTAAGCTAACTCTGTAAAGAGAATTTGAAGCAGGCATTCACTGCAGTATTCTTGTTCCTCAAATCAGCTGCTCTGACCGATGTGCTTCTTCACCAGTTCACAGATGTGCAAATGTCCCCACAGTGCTTTTGACATTTCCAACCTTTCCAGCCTCTTCCTGGAGGAATGGCATCTAGGGGAAAGGAAAAATGGAGGCCTTTTTTTTTTTTAACTTGTCAATCTTTTGGCCTTTCTGAGGTGAAAATCAGAGCCACTTTCTAAGTGAAAGGCCATGACATGGACATCTGTCTCCCAGGAACATTATCTCAACAACACCTCGAGGAGCACTCTAGCATTTAACCAGTGACAGAACTGTGAGGATAAATGGGGGGAAATTAATTGACATGCAAATTATCCAGATTTTGAAGCAAAGTTATTAAGAATGGAGGTGTGGAAGACAAAAACAGGTGAAAACAAAAATACCCTTGGACTGCCTTCTGCTGAAAGCTACATCAGTCAGGAGGCCTTCAAAATCTCCTACCAGTGATTAAGCTGTTTAAATCAGGGACAGTTTCCTTTGGTGATTCACCAGTCTTGATCCACAGAGAACACCGCTTCACAGAAGCCTCTTCCTATGCTCTGTATGAAGCCAGGGAGCAGGGGATGCCCTCCCGCACAATCCCACCGGCTCTGGACAGTCACCGCTGGGAAGAGGAGCAGCAGCAGAGGTAAGTTATGTCATGCACTGCCATCTACTGTGTCTCGTCTCAAACTACTGCATGAAACTCCAGCCCAGAAAATCTGGAACTTCAAACAAAATGATCATTGCATGTCACTCTCCTTGTGCTTCAAGAGGGGACTGTCCAGTTCTGGGCCCCTCAATTTAAGAAGGACCCTTCAATTTAAGAAGAACCCCTCAATTTAAGAAGGACATTGAGACTCTTGAACGCGTCCAGAGAAGGGCAACAAGGCTGGAGAGAGGCCTCGAGCACAGCCCTGTAAGGAGAGGCTGAGAGAGCTGGGATAGTTTAGCCTGGAGAAGAGGAGGCTCAGGGAGACCTTATTGCTGCCTGCAACTACCTGAAGGAAGGTTGTGTTCAGGTGGGGGTTGGTCTCTTCTCCCAGGCAACCAGCATCAGAACAAGAGGACACAGTCTCAAACTATGCCAGGGGAAGTTTAGCCTGCAGGTGAGGAGAAAGTTCTTCACAGAGTGAATTGTTAGCTGTTGGAATGTGCTGCCCAGGGAGGTGGTGGAGTCACCATCCCTGGAGGTGTTCAAGAGAGGATTGGACGTGGCACTTGGTGCCACAGTTTAGTAGTCATGAGGTGTTGGGTGACAGGTTGGACTTGATGATCTTTGAGGTCTCTTCCAACCCTATTGATTCTATGATTCTAAGGGTACCGAGAACTCATCCAGACCAATGCACATATACATAAAAGCAGCACGGGTCGCCACTAAAGGTCCAAAGTTTTGCACAGTGAGGGAAGCTGCCCATCGGTTTTCATTTTTAAAGTATGGATTTGATGAGTGTTATCACATTAATGAGTGATAACATAGATGAATAAACTAGAACAATCCCCAGTGCCATAAGATGCTTGTAAGAATATTTAGATGCCTTGCTGACTTTTTTCCTGGGTAAATAACTATGTTAACCTCCAAGAGTGAGCCTCAGAAAACTTGTCAAAGATATTTGCCTATATTCCAGCTCAGACTCTCCCCAGGGCAGCAGCTATATGCTGTTTATAGATAACCAGCTAGCTGATAATCTGAGGGAGCAGCTGGCCTTTTGAAGTGCTAAGAGCAGACCACTAAGTGCTGCATGGCAATTGTAGAGTGAGAAAATACATAGACACAGCACAGGGCAGGACTTTGTGATGGAAACAGGAAGGATAACCATGGGGATATTGGCAGGCCAGCCACACTCTTACCAGTTTCAGTAGGACAAGTCATGGCATCATAGTCTTGTCTCTGCAAAACAGGTATAGTTCAGTGGTACCTTGGTGTATCACACTGTAGATCCCCTTTGGGAAAGGCTGTAAGACCTGTTCATTAAAGTCATAAGCCTGTTTTCCATCCAGGTGCTGTATGCTCTCCATACATAGTGTGACGGATCTATTCCATAACATGGTTTGTATCCCCACCTGGTTTTTAACTTCTTCATGGTTTTATTCTCTGCCTGAACATTAAATCAATATACAAAGAGGAAGAATGCCTATGGGAAAACCAAAACTTCCTTACCCATACCACCCACTTTGCCTGATTTTACCAGTTCTCAGTCCTATTTTTGCTTCAGAGCAGCAAAAGTTAAGTGATGAAAGTTGTTTCAGCACACATCCAAGCTGAAGAGGAATAACCACACCTTCACTGATATATGAAGTCAGAATGAATCCTGATTTAAAAGCTATTCTTTATAACATTTCTTCATTATGTCTGAGTAACTTACTGCCTAAAGTCTTCTACAGCTTAAAATTATTTGCCATTCCTACCAGGGTATAACTTAGCAGAGGTTTGGGTTTTTTTTTCCAGGGCAACTGCTATGACCACCTGTGTTCAATAATAACTCCTGTGCTGTTGGTAATTTTTTCAGACTGCAGCACACAGCATTCTCACACTTAACCTACAGAAATATGAACTACAGGAAGGTGCTGTTCAAGGGCGTCAAATGGGCTTGCAAACCATACCAGAGGAATTATATACAACTACTGTACACACCATACGGAGTCCCAAAAGGAATACCTAGAGTCCACTAAAGCACAGTGTTGCCATGATTGCTCTAGAGGATGGAACAGAGTGGGCTCACTACATTTACAGACATGGCAATACATTTGAAAGGTAGACACAGGATCCAAATTTATATGGCAAACCAGAGGCACAGCCCAACAGCAATGTTATGCAAAGGAAAGATGCCCAGTTTGCTCTAATTAGGTAAGGACAAGTGCTGGATGGGAGATGAGTAATCAGCAATTCAGGGCAAAAAAAAAAAAAAAGAGAAGCTGGCAGTTACTATGGATCACAAGCTGAACATGACTCAACAACATCATGCTACTGCAGAAGAAAAATAGAAACATCATAGTGAGGAGAATAAATACAAATGTAGTCTGCAGCACTGGCAGGATCATGTCTCCATCCTACACAACACTGGTCAAACTTGAGCTGGGATACTGCACTGGGTGATGCTCTTAAAGAAATCTTTAAACTTGAGTCCCAAGGAGACTGATGATTGAATGAGTTCTGGGAACCAAGCTGGAGGAAAGGAAAGACCTGGTCAGCCTGCAGCAGAAAAGACTGAGAAGGAACATGAGGACAGCCTGCAAATATACAAGGCTGCTGTTTAGAGGGGACAATTTTTGCTTTGTACTTAGGTTGGAGGAAACGGGAGGTAAAGGGATAAAAATTAAATGAGAAAGATTCATGTGACACACTAGAAAATTACTTCTGACAGTGAAACATAATGATAACTTGGAGAATTCTGGAGCCTCACTCCTTGAACATCTTCAAAACCACAAGAGGGAAAATCTGGTTAGAGAGAAGGCAGTGTTACAATGGATGCTGCCTTTTAGGTCAGCAGGATGACATGGCATCCGGAATCACCTTTGAGTCCTTCTCTGCAGTGCTACCTCAAGAGCAAAGATCTTTTCAAGAACATGTTTGAGAAGTGTGTTGAAGGCAGTACCATCTCTCCCTCCATCCATTAGCAGAAAAGAGAAAATGAGAAAAAGTAAATAATCGCTCCCATTGGAGCCCCATCCTTTGACATGTAGTAGAGGAGCAGTCAGCAGGGCTGACCTTAGAAACCTTTGCCTTTAAAGAACAGTGAACAAAATGGGCTGACAGGTTTTTGTTAGGGTTGTTTTTCTGGGGTTTGTGGTGTTTGGTTACTTTAACTCAAGAAAAAGCAAGCTGCTTCTGATGGTTAAGATGATTGGAGTACATGATGCACGAGTATTGGCTGAAGGAGCAGATTCTGCTTAAGCCTGGTGAGAAGGGAGCTGTCAGGTAACCTAACTGAAGCCATTCCAGAGCTTAAATGGGGTTGCGGAGAAGATAGAGCCAGGTGATTTAGACATGCCTAGCAAAAGCAATGAGCACAAGCTGCAAGCAGGGAAAGCTTTTGCAGTGGTAGTGGTTAAGCACTGTGACAGGTGCTCAGGGAAAGTGTGAAATCTCCATCCCTGAAGATTTTCAACACTTGACTGAATGAGGCTGTGAGTCAGCAGGCAGTCCCAGCAACTCTAAAATCCTACAGGGTGCTGGGAGGAATGGCCTGGTTTCTTTGAATTTGGGGATTAGGGATGTTTGGGTTTTATTTGGTCTTGCAGAGCAGGGGGTTGTTTAGGTTTTGATTGCTAAAGAAGGGCTCTGGTGGCGAGAACAATTCCCTTGTAATAAGAACAGACTTTGCTGCAGAGTTTTGTACCAATTTACACAGAGTGAAATCTGTGCACACAGAGGCTGCAGTCACAACCAGCCAGGGGTTTTATTGAAAGTACTGGCTGCAAGGCACATGGAATACTCCCTTCTGCCTCAGACAGTAACCAAATTTCACAGTAATGGCACCTCTGTCTTGATTCACAGGACCTGACATTAGGCAGAATCCAACACATTCGATTTTTCCATTCCCTTCAAGTTCTTTTTTGTTGGCAGTTTGTTGGTTTGTTGGGTTGGGTTTTTCCCATGGGAACAATCTCTACTTTTGTCTTATTTACCCCTGATCACAATCTTGATCTTCAAAGTAATCTGGTTCAAGGGGTTTGATTCCATTGTGTGTGCTGCATTCCTTGTTGTTAAAAGTCTCTTCTAAGGACACAACAGCTGGCACTGATTTTTTTATTATTATTATTATTATTTAGTTTTTATTTATTAATTCCTTTTAAAGAGCATTGCAAAAATATTTCTTTGGGGGCTGAGGGAAGCACATATGGGAATAATTAAATGAACTTCAGAAAATTGTCCAAAAGCAGTGGTCACTCATTACTGGCCTTATGCACGCCTTGACCCTCTCTTTAACTCATTGGCAAGCTGTTTGAGGAGGTGTTTCTGATATCATTTCCCTACACCCTTTGCAAAATCTCTCTTTACAAGGTGCAAGGTTCTATAGTACAGATCTGGGAACTATTTTAAAGGATCTTGTTGTAGGACATTAAAAACAAGGTAGCGAGAAAGAGGGGTGGAAGCTAAGCACTGTACAGGGAATGTAAAGGGAAATCACAGAAACATTCAGGTTGGAAAAGACCCTCAGGATCACCAAGTCCAACCAATAACCCTGCTCTGCAAAGTCCACCCCTACACCATATCCCCAGGCACCAAGCCTAAACGACCTTTAAACACATCCAGGGTGGGTGGCTCAACCACCTCCCGGGCAGCACATTCTGTAAAGATTGCTTTCCTAATGTCTGGTGTAAAATCCCCAGAGCACCTGGGCTCCCCTGGGCTCTCCTCCCACCCCAGGTGTGGCCACTTGGCCCTCCCCACCCACTCCCCTTTTTAAGCTCCCCCAGGAAGGGCAGAAGCCCCAAGCTGAGCCCATTTGGGCTGAGGGATCCTCCTCTCATCACTGGTGAGTGCCCATGGTGCACACTGGGTGATGGTGGTGGTGAACAACAAAGGCCGGGGGCCTGGTGGCCCCCGGTCAGGTAGGGCCATGATTGACAACTACTCCAGTTTATGCTTACTCCAGTATCATCCACGGGTGCTGGCTGGGGCTCCTTACAGGGGCTGAGCTCCTCTCTCTGTGGTACCTTGGCTGGTTGAGGGTCTTGCCCCCAGCTCTGAGATAGGTGCAAAAGTGATGGTGGGGGAGCAGGAGCTACTTTGGGAAGATGAAGGGGAATGGTGCTGGTTGGGCCTCCTTACTGGGGCTGAGCTCCATGTCTAATTAAAGATTCCACAGGGATTGTATTTCAGTGGTTTAATATATTGTGTGTGCTTTAAACAACCTGGTAAAAAACTCTTATAAGCATTCCAAACACTATACCATGAGCCAGCTAAATAAACAATAAACACTTTTAAATAATTTAAAAAATAGGAGTAATGAAAAAGGGAAATTCTTCTATATAAACTACAAGCTGCTGCTTAGTTGCTATGAGCCAATATCAAATACCATCCTGGCACTCACTTGTTGATGCCCAGATTCATAGAATCATGGAGTCATTGAGGTTGGAAAAGGCCTTTAACATCATCAACTCCAACCATAACCTAACCACCACAACCACTAAACTTTATCCTGAACCCCACATCTGCATGCTTCTTGAATACCTCCAGGGATGGTGACTCCAGCACTTCCCTGGGCAGCCTGTTCCAACACCTCACCACTCTTTCAGTAAAGAAACTTTTCCTAATAGCCCATCTAAATTTCCCCTGCTACAACCTGAGACCTGTATTACACAGTCACCACAGAGCTGCTTTATATGACCATAAAGGGAAAGGCAACCTCTCTGGGCAATTTACTTTGAGTGGGATGTGTATTTTCCTGTTCAAGTACAGAAAGATCTAAGAGACACTGAGCTCCTGCTCAAACTATGGAGTTAGATGCCTACAGGTGGTGAGAATAAATGCAGCCAACAGGTCTGTCTGCAACATATGGGACAGCCTTTTGGGAAGGAGGAAGTTTATGTCTCAGTGCATGCAGCCTCTCCTATGAGCCAAGCTCTCAACCAGGTTTTAATTGAACCTGAATGAAATGGATTAAGTCTTCCAGACAGTACAAAATAGCGACCAAAAAATGAGATGCACATATTTCAGTTAACAAAAGAAAAACAACCCCTTCCCCAAACCCTCAAAAGGAAACCCCAGCCAGGCATTGCTATGTGTTCAAAACACAGTGCAAAGCAAAATATCTTTTTTCCCTTTGGACCAGCAGCATCCTTCTGCAGCTGTCCAGCAGTTTCATATCTGAGGAAGAAAACTTTCCTCCATTTATTTATGTAGCCACACTGACGCCGGGACTTTCTGCAAAATCTCTCTTCCTATTGCCTCTGAGCTCCTACTGGGTCTGCTTAAGCCCATTAGTGAGGAATTACACCCTCCAGGGCAGATCCCAGCAATGCTGGCCCTTTCCTCACATTTCAGAGCCAGCTGCTCTCCTGCATCTCTTCCACGGTGGGACATGCTACTGTGTGGGGTTGTGGTGCTGAACTGTGGCAGGATGCAAGAATTTCAGCTCCCAGTTTTGTCACTGGCCTCATTTCAAACATGCTCAGCATGGACACAGTAGCTTGGCTCTTCACCTCTCAGGGGAAGAAAAGTTACTACCAACTCACATCATATTGGGGAGGGACTTCTCAGGATCTCAGGTAGTGAAAGGACTAGGGGGAACGGAATGAAGCTGGAAATAGGGAGATTCAGGCTAGATGTGAGGAAGAAGTTCTTCACCATGAGAGTGGTGAAGCCATGGAATGGGTTATCCAGGGAGGTGGTTGAGGCCCCGTCCCTGGAGGTGTTTAAGACCAGGCTGGACAAGGCTCTGGCCAGCCTGATCTAGTGTAGGGTGTCCCTGCCCATGGCAGGGGGTTGGAACTAGATGATCCTTGTGGTCCCTTCCAACCCTGACTGATTCTATATTCACTTGGTGCTTTTTAAACCAACACACCAAACTGAGCAGCTTGCTTCTTAGCACTATCACAGTATCACCAAGGTTGGAAGAGACCTCAAAGATCATTGAGTCCAACCTGTAACTGTTCACATCTCTTTACCCTGTCATTACTGTGCAGAGCAACTGGAATCATGGAGAAGCCATCAAAGAAAATGGAAGGGAAATATCCAAGTCTGTGTTTAAAAACTCCACTTGACATATTTGCAAATAAACTTTCAGAACTAAGAGACTGGTGTTATTGTGGTTCTTGTTTATTGTTATTGGCCAGCATATGCTCATCATGAGCAATATGATCAGAGGAAAATAAGGCAGTCTCTAGAAGGGAAAATAAAATGTGACTGCAAAATACACAGGAATAGACTGATGCTGTTTCCACAGAACCATTGCTAAGAGGAAGAGCACTGGTTTGCAATTGATTCTCCTCGTACATGCTTTTAACTAGTGGCAAACGGCTATCTGATGTAGCTTGGTCTACAATGCAAGGAGACAAAGTTAAGTCACAGTTAAAGCACACAGCTGGGCAGACATCTCTCTTGCTCAAACCACTGCATCAGGCCTGTGGGTCTGGGTCAGTCAGGTACAAGGCCAAGTGCCACAAGGCCACAATGCAGCTCAGGCAAGGACCAGCTTAAACACAGTTTCCAAGGTAAGGCAGGGGAAGCTGCCAACAAGACTTGTCTTGCATGAAGCTGGACCACATGTTGTGCAGCTGACAGGAAGGATGTGCAGTGTGAAAGCCTGCTGTGACTGCTGAGACCTCTGTTATTGTGGTGCACAGGGACAGATTGCAGGGAAGAGCACAGTATTGTAGGGGTTAATGAAACACCTTGAGTTACAGCATAAAGGCTTCCCAAATCTCAGTCACTGCTGAGTCTTCAATGAAATGTCACTCTTCTTTTGTTTTTGAAGTCCCATCTTTTGCTTTTATTGTCCAGATAGTGCAGTAGCAGACAGGGTCAACTGCAAGAACCTCCATAGCAGTCTTTAAGCTATTCACAGGTACCACTTCTGTGCCTGTACATGATGAGCTACAGACTTAGAATCAACAGAGAAAAATCCCGTAAAAGATTGCTGCATTTCAGCAGCATAGTTGGTACAGCTACAGCAGCAAGATGCAAGCAGACTCAGTCTTCTCTGAAGAGCAGAAGCTCAGGGTTTGCAGCAGTGGGGCGGCTGAGAGCTACAGACAGTGACACACTAATGTTGCATTACGGGAAAGGATGAAAGAGCTCTGACATTTGCTACTACTACTACATCTAAGAAAAAAATGTAAACTGATAGAAAGCCAAAGGAAACACAGATGGCTTCTGTTTCAATATGATGCCATATTGCAATTTTAAAAGGCCTTGTGCCGTGTTGTGAGAGTTGCTTCGCTTGGAAATGAAAACTCCCGGATTCATCTAATTTCCTTTCCCCTAAGCTAATGGCAGGAAACATTTGAAAGAAATTGCTCCCACTAAGCCTCACTCACTATTAAATTACAGACAATTTGCAATGCAGGTCAGAGACCTGGAAGGCTGCTTCCACATAGACATTAGATCTGGCACCCTGCTGGAGCTAATGAATCAACAACATTTTGTAACATTTATTTGTATTAATGTATTTACCTTTCCTTTTTTCTGGGGAAAAGAAGGCTAAATCCCTGCAGATCCATTTCAAGGGGGCTAAATCCTTGCTAAGGCTTTCTGAGCTGTGGGAAAAGGAACAGATGAACAAACTTTCTAACAGGTGTTTCAGAAGTGGTGGAAACGGAGGGGCATTTGTCATGTTTGAAGATCTGTGTTCTCTGCAAAATATGCACATTATTTCTACTGATCTCAGGCAGGATCTACAAGCCAAGTTAAAACCCTGAAGGGGTTTTAGTTGTCCATACCAAGAATTCACAGTTACGTTTAGCTACTACCAAACCACTGTGATGCCAAAACTGCCTTCTCAATACATTCAGTACCCAACACCTTCCTTCTAAATTTTATTAGTGGAGGATAATATGTCTGACCCTAGATGTTGATAGTGTGGTTCTGGCCCCCAGAATCATTTTCAGTGTTTGTGACCCCTTTTCTGTTTCCCAGGGTAAAATCTGCAAGGCATTTTCAGAGTTTGACCAGCCATTTGGGACATGCCTACAACACACAGCAGGCACTGTTGACCATTCTTCCCACTGAGCAGTCCTCTAGATAAAGTACTGAACAAGTCAAATAAGATTCTAATGACTCTTTTGTAACAGGGATTTTAACAAAAACACCTCTGTTTCCTTCTGTTATTCTTCCCAAATTGGCAGATTACTATCTGCTAGTTATCTGCTACTTGGTCATAGTGCTGCTCAGTCTTGGTTATTGAATATACTCTGACCCACAGGAATGGAAATCTAGAGCTCAGTGGGGAATAGGTATCAGATTCCAACCAAAGGAGACCATATTGCACCACATGAGTGGCATTTGACTTCACTCCTAAAGCACTGCTGTGGGCAGTTCACCTGAAAGGAATGGCCACAAATATCACAGTATCACAGTATCACTAAGGTTGCAAGAGACCGCGAGTCCAACCTGTCACCACAGACCCCATGACTGGACCATGGCACCAAGTGCCACGTCCAATCCCCTCTTGAATATAATATTGGATAAAATATAATTCAAATAATTATAACACAGACACACAAAGAGTTTTCACCTAGAATTGGGAATTATTTGAGAGCTTTCTCACAATGAGGAAAATACATCCCAGGACAGAGGGAGTAATGCTACAAAATCAACATACTTGGAAAGCATTTGCTGATTTAAGCAGAGAGAGGAAGGGTTATAGTGGTTAAATATGATTAATCAGAACAAACTGGATGACCTGGTCCTCCACTAAATGAAAGAGAGAGCTGGTAGCAGATGGCTTTGGAAAGGGTGATTTATTGAGTTGCTCTCTGGTTTTGTTACAGTTTTTCTGTTTCCATCTTCATTAAGGAAGTAAACTGGGCTCAGATGCTGACCCAATTAACAGCAGATATAAAGTGGTACCAGTTCAGGCTAGAACAAAGGCGAGTCAGAGAGTGCTTACCTATGTTACACAAACATCTGCTCCCACTCCTACCATCTCTAGCACACTTAGGGACTTATGTACTTATCTTTTCATCTTTCAAAATTCACAGAGAAAAGAGAAGTTCCAGAACCATGCAAAAGTGCAGATTCTTCAAAATGGGGAAGGGAGAAAGAAAGCAAGCATGCAAGCAAGAAAGAATGCAAGCAAGCAAGAAAGAAGGGAGCGAAGAAAGAAAGAGGGAAGGAAGGGAAGGAAGGGAAGGAAGGGAAGGAAGGGAAGGAAGGGAAGGAAGGGAAGGAAGGGAAGGAAGGGAAGGAAGGGAAGGAAGGAAGGAAGGGAAGGAAGGAAGGAAGGAAGGAAGGAAGGAAGGAAGGAAGGAAGGAAGGAAGGAAGGAAGGAAGGAAGGAAGGAAGGAAGGAAGGAAGGAAGGAAGGAAGGAAGGAAGGAAGGAAGGAAGGAAGGAAGGAAGGAAGGAAGGAAGGAAGGAAGGAAGGAAGGAAGGAAGGAAGGAAGGAAGGAAGGAAGGAAGGAAGGAAGGAAGGAAGGAAGGAAGGAAGGAAGGAAGGAAGGAAGGAAGGAAGGAAGGAAGGAAGGAAGGAAGGAAGGAAGGAGAGAAAGGAAGAAGGAGAGAAGGAAAGAAGGAAAGAAAGCAAGCAAGCCAGAAAGCTAGTAAGAAAGAAAGTAAGAAAGAAAGAAAGCAAGAACAAAAGCAAGAACAAAAGCAAGCAAGCAAGCAAGAAAGAAGAGAAAGAAAGAAGTAGAATAACTGATTTAAATATCATGCAAGGATAAACACTGGAAAATGTAACAATCTTTTTGAGGCAATAGTGTGATAACTATCAAGCTGATACATCAAGGCTAAACTGTGAAAAGCAACAGAATGTGAATTCTTGGTATGAAACCAGCAAAAAGAATGGATGTGATTCTGTTCAAGGGGAGCCGAGAATTGAGTAGTAAGCGATTTGATGTTCGCCCACAGCACGCACAGGACCATTGCACATAATGCTGGCACCCATATCTTACAAAGTATGGAGAAGGAAGAGGGCTAAAAATTAAAGCCTAATAGATTAATCTAAGAACTAAATATTTATTTCTAGCAAGAAACCAAAGATGCTGAATCTATGGAGCTAACAAAATTGCCCCAAAAGACTGAGATGGCTTAGACCAAAGCAAGGGCTTTCATGATGACAAATAGCATATCGAAGGACACCCTGAACCAACATAAAGGAAGGGATGAGAAGAGTTAATAAACTGGTAAAATTTCAGTTAGATACAGCACATTTTTAGGAAGAAGTCTCTATCCTTTTGTATCTTCAGATCAAGACAGGCTAGCCTCTGGGGAAAAAAAGGGCGGCGGGGGGGGGAACAGGATGCTGAGGCTCAGTAGCTGGTACAGGGAAAAATGATGATCCTTGAGGTCCCTCCCAACCTGGTTTATTCCTTTCCTATTCTATTCTATTCTATTCTATTCTATTCTATTCTATTCTATTCTATTCTATTCTATTCTATTCTATTCTATTCTATTCTATTCTATTCTATTCTATTCCATTCCATTCCATCCCATTCCATTCCATTCCATTCAATTCCATTCCATTCCATTCCATTCCATCCCATTCCATTCCATTCCATTCTATGATGGCATAGTAGTCCTTGGCTTCCTCTGACAAAATGCAATAAGGATGTTGTACCCTTCAGTTGTACATGAACATCACATAAGCACACACATGAAAGAATGGCTCTCCAGTGACAACAAACTCCCTGCATGTAAGGGGGTGGGTCTGAACATGAAAAGTGCACCTGCTGAAACAAAGAGCATTCTTCTGAGCCCAGCAGCACCAGAGATACAGAAGTATGCACCATGCCAGGATGCCCACTGAGTGGAGAAGAGGATCTGCTCCCACCTGCAAACCCACACCATATTACTGTTGTAGGCCTTTAAGGAACTGGATGGCAATATGAAACAAAAAATATATAGCAGGGATCTTGACAGAAAGAAGAGTATCAAAGTCTTTGCATTGTCCACAGGACTCTGCTCTGCCTCCTGACTTAGCAGGAAACTGAGGAAGTGCCAAAGTAGCGACAAATATAGTCCAGCCTGTACAGTCGCACACACAAATCCCTCTACAAGTCATGAAGAGGCTGCTCTGCCATTGTCAGCCTGAGTTAGCTTTAGATTGATAAGCCAAATGTAGAAGGCTTCATAGCTCATTGCCAGCCCCTGAAGCGCTCATTGCCTGCAAGAGTGATCCATGGTCTGGGGGCCATAAAGACGCCAAACACAACTGTATGAGGCTTGTTAGTTTCGGAGGTCCATGTTTTACTTTTATCTATCTCAGACTTCAGTGAATGCAGACAAGAATGCTTTGGTGTGGGTTAACATTGCAAATGGGTAAGCATACACATGCTGAAAACTCTGCCTCACTCTGCCCAGAAGGAAGGTTTCCAAGAAGCTTGGAAGGGATGTTTCCAGCTGCCAGACAGCCCTTAGACTGCAGTCTCTGGCTGGGTCTTTCACAAAGCTACACATAAACTGATTTTAAGCAGGTCTTTCAGTCTGCGCAGGCTAACAACAGCTTTAATTGTATTTTTCCAGCATGTTACTGAACCTATTGCTATATCACATGATAAGCCTGTTTAGAGTCATACAAT